>JAJOOR010004615.1:0-84667 GCA_036250505.1 Solanum acaule
CGTACATAAAAATGTATTTGAATTATGAAGTCTTAGGTTCAAATCTCAGTTAATACCCCGTTTCTACTGGGAGGTGTAGGTACTCCATTGAATTAGTACCCTAAATCTCAACAGAGACCTCATTCTAGTGGGAGGTGTGGTAGGTGCCCCGTGGAATTAGTCAAGATGCACAAAAGTTAGTTTCGACACCATGGTCAATAAAAAAACATAAATCAAAGCAAAGACAAAAACACTAGGTGATTTGTTCATATATTTCTTAGCCTTGGTGGCAGAGTTAGCTGTTGTTGGTGGGAGGTGATAAATATTAAATGGCATTAGTCGAGGTGTAACACCCGGAAAACTAGTAGGTAAAACTAGAGCCTTACGTGAGAGTTTTAGAGTTTAATGTGAAGGTAAGAATTGTAAAATGGCTTCCAGTACTTAGAATGAGGGGTTTAGGAGTTAAACGTCAAGGTACGACTTTCCAAGGACCAACCAAGGGGTCCTTGAGGAGGACCCTAAAACAGCCCCAAAAGCTGTAAAAAAAAATAGCCCACTCACGTTGGGGATCCATGCCCCATGGGGGAGGGTCATGGGTCAAGGGGATTCAAGTTAAGTTGCAGGCCACCACCCACGAAGGACCAGTACGGTCCGTAGACCCACCCACGGTCTGTGGGTTGGGTTCTCGTGGGTTGGGGCAGATTTGGGTGTTACGTTTTAAGTTAAGGGGTTAAGGGAATATTCTATAATTAATTAGTTATTAAGTAGGGTCGGTTTATTAGTAATTAGACCCCCTATATAAACCTAATAGACCCTTAAACTAAATCAATTAAGTCATTCTTCCTAGAGCCCAAAACAGACCCAAATTCCCTCAAGATATTCTCTCTCTAGAAAAGTGAAGAAGAAGAAGAAGAAGAAGAAGAAGAAGAAGAAGAGAAGAAAGCTAGGTCAAAGTCCTCCATTGTTTCAAGCTTAGTAGGGCTTTATATCCAAGGCATGTTAGCTTATTCATCTATGGATTCCTCCATCCAAATCTCCCCCTATATTTCCCCCAATTGTGAAGATAAACCCCAATTCTAGCTAGGGTTTCTTCCTATATTGTGATTAGTGTTGAGTATGATTCCAATTGAGTGGATAGTACTTGTTTATAATTGAATTTGTATTGAATTATGTTTTTATGTAGATATTTTATGTTTACCATGGTTAACCCTAGTCTTATTGATGAATTTGATAATATGTAGGGTTATTCCATGAAAGGTGAAATTGAAGACTTAGGGATGATCTTCTAGAATTGATGTTATGAGTAGTAATTTTTCAAGAATAGGAACGTGTAAACATGAATTGAATTAGATTAAAGATTATATGATAGCTCATGACTTCTAAATCTTGAAGTTGAACCTTTATGATGAATTATGACTAGAATCACTTGATAATAAATAATGTGGTTAGAATGCCTTGAAATCTAGGTATGAATGATGATTGTAAGAAGTAAAACTTTTGAGTGTAAGGCTATTAGTCATGAATGTTGATTACTAGGGTTTTGGAGAGTAAAGCCAATAGGATGAACTATGTATGTTAAGGCTTTGAGAGTAAAGTCTATATGAGAATAGAAGATTAGTGGGCAGAATTATGGTGGAAAGACTTTACCTGCCTAACCTACCTCATGAAAGATAGCTTTTATGAAGTGATAGAATCACTTGAGTCTTGATGATATCCATGTCTAATGTAGAATTCCAGATATGGCATTGTGCATGAATATGATATGTTATGAAAGGTTCTCTCACATAGAATGATTCTAGGCTGAAAGGCTATTCTCACCTTAAATGAATCTAAGTCCAAGGGACTATGAAATGTGATAAGGTTGTGATGATTCCCCTATAAGACCTTTACATGATAGGAATGTGAGGTGAGTTCCCTTACTCCTAATTAGTTAAACATGAGGTGATTACCCATGTCATGGTATGGGGAGTGTGAGGTGATTATCATTTATTTATGTATGACTCCAAAGGCAAACTGTAATTACCCATTAGCCTTAATGTTGATCATGGAGGCGGTTACCTATGATATTTATTAATGGATATGGAGGCGAATACATATATCTCATTAAGATGAACATGGAGGCGAATACCTATGATACATTGATATGTATGACAAGATGTGATTCCCCTTGTCTTTATGATTCATTGATATGTATGACTAGAGGTGATTCCCCTTGTCTTTACGGTTCCATGATATGTATGACTTGCGGTGATTACCTTTGTCCTATATGATGAGCTAAACATGTATGCCTTGAGGTTATTCCCATTGCATTTATGAACATGAGCATGACTAGTTTGGAATATAGCTTGGTAGGGCCATCCAATACATGCATGACTAAAGGTGATTCCCATTATCTATGAGAATAAAAAATGATAAACATGAATGAAGAACCTTAAGTCTCTAGCTTAGCATGGATAGGATTTTGGGGTTTTGTTCATGCATGGTACAATCTTGCCTTGAGGTGACTCATGAAGTGTTCCTCTTATATGATGTATGCTTAGATAGGATTGTGCTATAGTTGCCCTCCTTGTTATGTTATGATTGACTGAAGGTGAGAGATTCCCTTTGTTATGAGAATTCTGCTAAAGATGAGATCCTGAGAGGGTAAGTGTGACTATGGTAACCAAAGGGGATACTTAGGATGTATGGGATTATGGGATCCTATCTATTCATTGCACAAGTATACTTGGAGGTTCCTTAAGAAATGGTTCTCTTATGCTATGAAAGTCTAAGTGTTGACTATGTATATGGACTATGCTTTATGGTGACTAATGCTTATATTATGCCTATGTTGGAGATTATACTTATGATTATGTTATTGTCTCTTATGCTTATGACTTATGTCTTATGTTGGCTCACACTTTTGTTATGCTCTTATGATGTTATGCTAGCTAACATAGTTAGTACATTTTGTACTAACACATATACAGTATGATCGTGTCTATACGAGCATTGCTTCTGCCACCGATGTACTACTAGTTGTTGATTCTCAATAAAAGCAACTTCTAAACACCTGTTGTTACTGCTTCATTGTTCTATTCTTCTTTATTGTCAGTTTTTCAGCTTCCTTTAATACCATCAGAATGTATTGGATTTATAGTTTGAATTTTGTTTGAGAATTAAGGTTTCAATTTATTTTTGGAAAAAAAAATAGTATTTAGAGATTATTTTATTCTAAGATTATGTTTTATAAATAAATCTGAAGTTCAATTTCAAAAGAAAAAATTGCAAGACCGATACTTGTTTGTATACATATATTTTAAAATTCATCTCATTAAATTTAGTAAGACAAATTCTTTTGAAGACATCTTTGATACATTGATTCAAGAACAATTTGTTTCTTGTCATAAATAATGTTAAGAGACAAATTACAACAACATTTACATTTAGCTTATGTAGACACTCTATTCCACACTTACCTTTCCATGTATTAGTGACCATACTTGGCGTCTAACAAACCACCTCCATCTCTTGAATTGTTTGTCCTTTATGAAACATCAATATCCACACTATTATTACCATTGGACCACAATAAGCATCAACTTCCTCATTTTTGTCATGATGTTCCTTTGGTTTTTCATTTCGTGCAAGTAATGCAGTGACCCTTTCAATTATAGGACAGTCCCTTTGCAAATAAAATGACCATCAACTTCATTTACACACCAAACATTAGAAAGCATTTTCTAATTGCAATGCATCTTTTGATTCTTTCTCTAGTAATGCTAATAGTCCATGTGAATGAGTATCTTGGTCGTGGAAAGGGGTCATCTGGTACTTCGATCTTCTGAGTTATGACTAGCGTGGATAATGTGATAATTTCCAACAACAAAAATTGTCATGTCCTTCCATTCATTAGTGGTCATCGATAGTACATCGTACTGTATGATGTTTGTATATCTTGGATATACATGCTAATTTCAAAAAGACTATGATTGTTTTATTTCCTCAGAGTTGCAACTTGCAAATCTAATAATAGGTATCAATTGATACTCACATGATACTAACCTTTCTAAAGTACTTGTACATATTGAAACTAATTTAACAAAGAAGAATTGATATGCAGAGCATGCTTACACCACACAATTACTATGCATAGCAATTCTGTTAAATTGTGTGAGCTTAAGTTGTTACAGAAAACACTTTTAATTATTTAATTATATACTCAACAACTTTCTAGCACAAACACTTCCAGGAAACGATGACTAAAAATAGCTCCAAGACAAAACTTATCGACTCAACCCATTAGCCTTGTAATAATCGTACTCTATTATGTCAACAATACAAATGCCTAAAGGGCGACGAAGATCCTCCAAAGAATCATACCTTGCAACCCAAACACAAACCCTACATCCCCTTTACCCCTCAGAGGGAAAAACACTTTCACTACAACAAAAACAACTTTTAGTTGCAATAAATATACATATTAAGAAAGAGTGATAAAGTTTTTACCGGCAATAGTTAATTGCAATAGGATCCAATGTCGCTACAAACTTTAGGAACATTTTCAAAGTGTGTTAATTGCCTCTAAAATAACATATTTAGAGGAAATTAAGCTATTATCGTTAATTAATTGTTGCTAACTAAAGACCATTTCTGGTGTAGTCTTTCTTTGATAGTAATTATTTCCGTATGACCATTGATTCAGGGCTGCACAATCAACAAATTAGAATGATCGCATGATTAAATATTAAGAATTTCACAAAAGTTACATATTTTGACTACTAATTGTTCATATAATGTTCGGTTGCTAAATGCTGAAAGATATATAATGGATGGGAATTCAAAAATAATGAAATTGCCATCATTAATAAAGCTGATAATTTTATGAGTGAATAAATTCTGGTGTTTCTCAAGAAGTTGATCAAATCAATATATTTATGTTAGAGTGTCTACATAAACTAAATGTCGGTGATATGGTAATTTGTGGTCTCTTAACAATATTAATAACATGAAGCAAATGTTGTTCATCTTGTACTCCTAAGATACTTAGAACAAAAACATTGAAGAACTTGATAAGAAACAACAAAGTTTAAAGAGTATTCAAAACTAGAAAATTAAAACCAGCAGAGAAAATAGAATCTCAAACAGATTAGAAACAATATATAAAATATTTTTCTGAAAGAAAAGAATTGAGCCAACTGAATGTACAGTGTCCCATTCAGGAAATTATTCCCCCAAGTACTCGAGGTTAATGGAATATATCCTCCCAAGATAGAACGATGTTATTCACCGGTGTATCGGTACCTTTAACCACGATGTAAGTGAACCGCTCTACAACAGTAAAGTACACTTAGAACACTAGATTTAGTAGTAGTAGAAGAAGTCCAAAAAATTAGTTGTTTTAAAATGAGAGGAAATCCCTCTATTTATTGACAACAAAGGGTAGTTTGAACATATTTTTATTGTGCCTTATCGAAAATGTCACAACCCTTTGGAAAGTTACAACCCTTCTGAAAGGTCACAACCTTTCATAAAAGTCACAACTTTTCATAAAAGACACGACTCTTCATAAAGTCGCAACTTTTTATAAAAGTCACAACTCTTCATAAAAGTTGCAACTCTTCATTTTCCATTCACACCTTTTAAAACCCAAAAATCCTCCTCATGAATGGGGAATGATTATAAGACAAAGAAACGTACAAGTGTGTATAGTTTACAAGCAAGAACTTGTTGCATCTGGATAAGTAGGTTTCCCTTTGATCTTTTCATAGTGAACATATTCAGATATACTCGTTCAATCGGTAGATTTGATATCTTTTGAACTGTCAATCTATGGTGTATACCTAGACAACTATATGTCACACAATCAATCATTTACTGTCTATGGCTCTCACAGTTGTGTTTTTTTCATCCATTATCACCTCCTGGCTTCTTGAGTGTATAGAGAATAGGCTTTTTACAATGGCTCTCTTTGAAGCGGCTTCCATTTCACACTCATATAGTTGATTTCTAACAGGTGTTATTGCATAGATACACTATTTGGTAAAATCTGCCAAACTTAGCAAATCATTAAAAACTTTAAGCTTTATTAACTCCTTAACGAGCCTTAATGTTTTATCCTTATTCCTGAGAACTGTCTTCATCATGAGAATGGATTGAATTGGTTGACAATGCCGAACTACTAGTCACAACTTTGTGTTCTCCTTCAACCTAGATCTTGGGATCTCCATTCTTCTAGGTAGAGTTACCACCTTGATGACTTGTCCTAAGTCGTAAACCCATTCCCTTAGACGATCTTTCAACTTTCTCTCTAATTAGGCCTTTTTGTAAGTGGATCTGACACATTATTCTTTAACTTTACATAGTCAAATGTGATAATTCTACTAGAGAGTAAAAGAGATATAACGTGAATTTATCTTTTAGTATAACTAGGATTCGTTGTTGTATCACTTTAGGACTCATTATTGTATCAGTGCCTATATATACTCTTCATTAGCTTATGAACAAAATAGAATTCTTCTCATTCTCTATCTAGTCTTATAATTTGTTTTATGGTATCAGGGCTCTTAACATTATTTATGACAAGAAACAAATTGTTCTTGAATCAATGTATCAAAGATGTCTTCAAAAGAATTTGTCTTACTAAATTTAATGAGATGAATTTTAAAATATATGTATACAAACAAGTATCGGTCTTGCAATTTTTTCTTTTGAAATTGAACTTCAAATTTATTTATAAAACATAATCTTAGAATAAAATAATCTCTAAATACTATTTTTTTTTCCAAAAATAAATTGAAACCTTAATTCTCAAACAAAATTCAAACTATAGATCCAATACATTCTGATGGTATTAAAGGAAGCTGAAAAACTGACAATAAAGAAGAATAGAACAATGAAGCAGTAACAATAGGTGTTTACAAGTTGCTTTTATTGAGAATCAACAACTAGTAGTACATCGGTGGCAGAAGCAATGCTCGTATAGACACGATCATACTAGTGTCGACATCTAGTGAATTCTCTTGCTCTTGGTGATTGGTGATAGCATATCGACGGTTTTCTCCTCTGTCTGTCCCTGAAGTAGCTCCTCTAGGTGCCGCTTTGTTTGGTGGAGTAACTAAAGAAGACTGGGCTCTGTTGCCCCCGTTACCACTACCTTGCGTGTTCTTTGGACACTCTATCTTGAAGTGACCATTTTGACCACACTTGAAACAACCAGTGAGCCATCACGACACACTCTTGAGTGGGTGTGGGTCGTACCACACTTAGCACATGCAGGAGTCCCATTACCTCCTTGTGTCACACTACACTGAGACTGTGTAGGTCTAGTTCTAAAATTTTGCAAATTCAGGTTCTTGAACTCACCTTTGTTCTTTGTTGCAGACGCACTAGTAGATGATGGAGCAGGTCCATTTGTCTCGTGTTAAAAAAAGACAGGTTTGCATTACTCTTCTTTAAAAAAAAGACCGGTTTGCATTACTCTTCTTAAAAAAAAGACCGGTTTGCATTACTCTTCTGCTACCCGGACTCATTTCCTGATGTCTTTGCCTTTTTATTTTTGAACTTTTATCTATTCCTCAACTTGTCTTTCTCAACCTGATGCACATGGATCATATGTCTTGCTATGTCTATGTCTCCTATCAACATAGCTACATTAACCTCTTTGCTTGATCGGTGAGACAACCCAGAAACAAACAAACTCATCCTGGTACTCATATCATCATCTATCTCCAAAGCATAGTGGGAAAGTTGGGTGAACTTGAGGTTGTACTCATGCACACTCATGGATTCCTGCCAAAGAGTGAGGAATTCCTTTACCTTTGCCTCTCTTAGCTCACGGGGAAAGAAACGCCCCATGAATGCCTGTTCGAACACAACCCAGCTTACAATTGGTGAACCCTCAGCTCTACCATTCTTCCATTTATCGAACCATACTCTAGCAATACCCTTTAGTTGGTATGCAGTTAGTTCCACACGCTCAGCATCAGCAATATGCATAACCTCAAAAATTTTCTGCAACTCTTCCACAAAGTTTTCTGGATCCTCAGTGACACTTGAACCGGTGAAGTTTGGAGGTTGCATCCTTAAGAACTCACAGACTCTAGATGTATCAACAACATCCTATCGATCCTCTCTTTGCTGACCATCTTGGTTGGCTACCACTTGACTTAACATCCGGATAGCATCCCATAACTTAACATTAGTGACCTCGCCTTGGGGTTGCACTTTTAGTTCATTGGGTGTTGATCCTCAACGTTCCTCCTAGTAGCACTACCTCAAACAACTCTTTTTGGAGGCATGATTTGAAAGATACGCGCATGCACGAGTTAGATTTTTTTTTATAGATATGAACTCTGTCACATGAAAAGAGTATAAAAGAAGTGAGATAGTTCCTAAATGTCGTAGCCTCCTATATATAGATATGGCGCTCTTCACACCGATGAATAGGAATCAACAAACACGACTTCATAGACACCTTAGGACTCTTAAACTCTATACTCCTATACAAAGTTTGTCATGCCCCGAGCCTACACCCTAGACTTGGTCGGCACTCGAAAACCATTGCTAGCCCCAAGAGAAACCTTAGCCTAACTCAACTCTCAGCGGAAGATTTACTCAAAAATGAAAGAACTTAAAAAGGTATTCTATAACTCAAATGTCACAAAATATACACTCATAAATGTTTAAAGAAACATTCAACTAGCCAAAAGAGGCAACTCAAGTCTCAACATGAAAAATTGAAAATGAAACAACTTATGAATTAGTGTCTATCTATCTATGAAGCCTCTAATACTATGAGATATGTTGGGACAAGACCCTTGATCATCCTAACAACTGGAATACTAGAAAAATATAAAGAAGGGATACTCCGAAAGCAAGGAGGCTCACCAATACTCTGGAACTCAACTGGATCTCGATGTTGATCCTAGTTACCATGTATATGCATCATAAAAGATGCAGGCCAAATGGTATCAATACATGGAATGTACGAACATGTGAGGGGAAATCTAAAACATGACATAAGCTTGAACTGGAACTGAAGAAACACTTACCTCATCTCAACTAAACTCATTTCAATATATAACAGTGATAAAGATGCATTATATAGAAAAGCTTTTAAAATAGTAGATAACAACTCAATGTATTGAAAAATACGATATTATTATGTTTGAATGCAAAAATACAAAACAACTCTATTTGGGGGATTCTCTAACCGACAACCATCACTATGAGTTATGTGATGATACAACGTGTAGCCCACACTGCCAAAACTGTCATATACTTTGCCGAGGTATAAAACTCCTTAACTAAGTGGATCCACTAGTCTATGCAAAAAAGAAATAAAGGAATCATCTAAAAAGTATGACCCTTTTCTACCCACGTTGGCTACATGGTTTATGGGGGTTCTGAGGTGTTAGAACTCTCCCCCATATCGGTTCTCAATACTATTCCAAAAATATAACTTAGCTCATTATTTAAAGAAAAAATTTCCTCTTCCTCAACATTTAGATTATTACTCAAAAGGTTTTCTCTTAAAAGAGATGATACTCAAAACTGCTCATGAACTCTTTTGGAAATCGGTGTTTCTTTCTTTTCTTAAATGTAAAAACATTTCTCTTTGGAATACTTAGTTCCCATATATCATTTTAAAGAAAATGAACCCAACTCTACTCTTTCTCAAACTCAATGCTCAAGTTTCAAAACAAGTTTAAAAGATTGTATAAAGACTTTTTAAAATGACTCAAAGAACTCTCAAGACTTGACTCTTAGCTCTACCTTGAATGTGAATTATGAATTCAAGGTTATGATTCACGTTGTGAATGATTTCTAGATGTTTAGAAGTAGTTTAGAGTAGTTAGAATCAATAGGGAGTGAAGGGACACTTTAAAATAACTTAGATGGTCTAAACAACAGAAAAAGAGAGGGGGCAGGCAACCCTGTCACAGTGCTGGTGCGGGGCGCCAACCCCTAAACTTCAGAGACTCTATTTTGGCGCATTGCTGGCATACCACGCCAGACCTTCTGGCACATCTGGGGTGCGCCGCGCCACCCTTCCCCTAGGTCAATCTGACATATTTTTCTTCTCATTTTCTGACCTTAATTCGTCTAGAATCGATATCTTTTCTCAAATTCTCCTTAGATTCAATTACCCAATACAAGTATATGACATTCCTAAAAATAACTCTTAAACTCAATACAGTTATCTCAAGATCTCATCAATACCTCAACAATCAAGATACGAATGATACTTCAAGAAAACTCATCAAGAACTCAAATCCTTCAACTTTCAAGAACGAAATTACGCTGAAAATAACATGATTGGCATGTGGGTGAACGAACCCAACACTATGAGAACTCACATATTAGGGATTAATCCATTGATGAAACAACCTTCGATTCGCAAGAAAACTTGAACAACGCCTTGCCTTTTCTTCTTTTCTCCTCTTCTTAAACTTCTCTCAAAATGCTAGCATAAATTAGGATTTGTAAGACCGAACCAAACCAATTTAGACCCCTAAATATTACCAAAATTCAATATAATGTTCAGAGACTCTATTTTGGTGCATTGTTGGTGTCCAATGCCAGACCTGCTGGCGCATCTGGGCGCGCCGCGTTACGCTTTCTCCAGGTCAATCTAAAGAATTTTTCTTCTCGTTTTTTTACCCTAATTTGTCTATAGTCAATATCTTTTCTCAAATTCTCCTTAGATTCAATTAACGAATACCAGTATACGAGAATCTACTAAAAACAACTCTGAAACTCAATACAAGTATCTCAAGAAATCATCAAAACCTCAACAATCAAGATACGAACGAAACTTCAATAAAAACTCATCAAGAACACAAATCCTTCAACTTTCAAGAACCAAATTACGCTAAAAATAACATGATTGACATGTGGGTGAAAGAATCCAACACTATGAGAACTCACATACTTCTTAGGGATTAAGCCTTTGGCGAAACAACCTTCTATTCACAAGAAAACTTGAAGAACGCCTTAACTTTTCTCCTTTTGTCCTCTTCTTAAACTTCTCTCAAAGCTTAAATTAGGATTTGTAAAACTGAACCAAATCAGTTTAGACCCCTAAATATTACCAAAATTCATTTTAAGCTGATTGGGTAAGGAAAAGACCAAAATACCGCTCATATTTTTGGGTAATTTCCTTAAATGGACATCTTGACTTCAAACGGTCATATCTCCCTCATACGAACTCAAAAATTAGCTAACTTGGTTGCGTTGGAAAGAGGATTCCAAGACCATTCATTTGATATCTTATGGGCCACCTGACTCATCCTGTACTGAAAGTTATGGTCATTTGAAATTGACCCAAAACTCATAACCTATGCCTAACTTGCAAAATTTCAGATTTTGCTATTTCCAATTTAGTTCTTTATGTTCTTAGCGCTTTCAAATACCGAGGTGTTACATAAAGGCAACACTATTTGCTAAGGAAAATTCATTAGAAAAAATATGATTTGCAGTTCTTTTTCCAAAGAGACACATGATAAATATCAAATTAGTTAACTTTCAGAAACCAGTTTCCTCGTTAGATAAATAGTAAGAAGGTTACCAGGTGTAATATTTGACTGAAATGCTACAAATTCTTCTGATACATTCTCACTTTGACCTTGCTAAGCAAAGCATAAAATTCTGGAGAAGTAGTGCATTAATCTTCTACTTCTATGATTTGTTTCCCTCAATCAGTAAAATACAAAAAATACCAGTAGTATAATATTTTCCTTAAGATTGTTGTTCATTCAGTATTCCTAAGATACTTAGAACAAAAACTTTGAAGAAATTGATAAGAAACAACAAAGTTTAAAGAGTATTTTCAAAACTAGAAAATTAAAACCAGCAGAGAAAATAGAATCATAAACAATATACAAAATATTTTTCTCAATGAAGAAAATTGAGCCCACTGAATTCAGTGTCCCCTTATGGAAATTATTCCCCTAAAGTACCTAAGGTTAATGGAATCTATCCTCTCAGGTTAAAATGATCTTACTCACCAGTGTATCGGTACCTATAACCACACTGTCAACGAACCACTCAACGGCAGTAAAGTACACTTGGAATACTATATTTAGTAGTAGTAGAAGAAGTCCAGAAAATTGGTTGTTTTAAAATGAGAGGAAATCCCTCTATTTATAGACAACAAAGGGTAGTGTGAACAAATGTTTATTGTGCCTTATCAATATTTCATAAAAGTCCCAATTTTTCATAAAGTCACAACTTTTCATAAAATTTACAACTTTGCATAAAAGTCACAACTCTTTATAAAATTCGCAACTCTTCATTTTCCATTCACACCTTTTAAAACCCAACAACAAATTGTTCTTGAATGTGTCAAGGTGTATGCATTAAATATTTATCTGCATACAGAGTAACTCTCATAAAATTTCTCATAACATTTTTTTCATTATCGTCAAATAGATTGCGGCTAAAAGTGAACCTACAAAGACAAATGCCCATTTTTAACCTTGGTCATATACCACTAGTTAGCACCGAAATAATCAAATGTCATGCAAAATCTAGCAAACCAAACTTTGAAGACGCTTTGAAAAAAGACTAACGAAAAATATACCAAAACAGACACAAATATTTAACGTAGTTTGGTCAATCGACCTAATCCACAAGAGGAGATAAACATTCCACTATATAAAAAAAGTATACAAAAGATCCAGAGAAATAACCTTACAAATTAACTTGGAATAAAAAGAGGTCCGCACAAGTGATAACATAATATTTGTATCTCACAAATTTTCCTCCTAAGCAAATTGTGGATGCGGCCTATTAGAAGAATGAAGCTCAATCTATAGTCATAAACTTTTCCTACAAGATAAAGTACTAGCCTAATGTGACAACTTTATGGTTTTTTAGGAAAAGGAAATCCAATTACGATAAGAAAATTTGGGCAAAAACTCAACATTAAGAATAGGGATAATGTCATGATATACCCTCTCAACTTTGCAATTGAGAGCTGATATACCCTTTCTAAAAGGGGCTCACATATACCCCTATTGTTACAAAAGTGGCTCATGTATACCTCTATCATCGTAAAAGTACCTTACATATACCCTTTTCATCTAATAGAAGTGAAAAAAGATAATTTTGATTCTTATCACACATAATTTTTTTTCACTCCCGTTAGATGAAAAGAGTAAAATGAATCACTTTTTTAGTGAGCGATATATCAACTTAAATCGCAAAATTAGGGTGTATATAAGACCCCTAGATTCTTTTAAAATTTTGATAAACTAGTTCTAAATTGACACTTTATATTAAACGAATTCGCTAATCAACATTCCTTTGATTATCATGTGGAAAAAGAACCACATATTTCTATGACAAATTTAATTAATTTTCTAGTAATCTCATACAATTTATATAAGTAATTAACTTTTACTGTATTTCATTTTACTTCTTTCCATAATTATTTTCCTAAAATAAAAGGTTTAATTATAAGGATTAAACTCATTTAGGTAAATAAATAACAACTACATAAATTAATCTGATTCCAAATAAAATTTGGAATAAGAATTATTATATTTCCAAATGAACTAGGAAATATGGTTGTCATCTCTATGTATATTTATTGTCATTAAATCTGATTCCAACACATGAAATTAGGAATGCAACTAATTAGTTTCCCAATGAACTAGGAAATATGGTAGTCCACCTCTATGTATATTTCATATTGTCAATATATTTGTTTTCCAAAAGAAAAATAGGAATGAATTTATTATTTTTCCAAACTAATTTAGGAACGCAGTTTATTTATTTTCCAAAATAATTAAGGAATGTAATTTATTATTTTTCCAAATGAACTATGAGATATGGTAGGTCATCTTTATTTATACATCAATGTCACTCAAACTTATTATACATTGTTCTTGCTGCTTGTGTTCCTTGCAAGAACTCAAAAAAATTCTCAACGTTGTTTTTAACTAATTTGTTCTTTAAAAATGGGTTATAGAACAATGAATAACTCACAAACTCATTCTTGATCTGGTGTTGCTATAACTAACATGAGTGATCATGATTCAACAGACATGCTCTTGAGGGAAATTCATGTAGAAGACAATCTACGAAGAATTCAAGATACAAAAGTCAGAAGCAACTTGAGCAATGCAATTGGGAAATCCCCGAATCCTTTTTGGTAATCCAGTTAAGTGCTCGTGGAGAAGCAACCATACTCCTCTAGGAAGCATCTCCAACCCTTTACCACTTCCTGCTATCGAACAAATCCCCGGTATTTCAGCCATTGATCTTGCAACGTACGAGAGGCAGCTTGCTTTGGCTAACATGGTTGTACGGAAGCAATGCTTGCGTAGCCACCAACGATGATTCTGATAAAAACAATCTTATTCTCCATACAAACTTTCTGGGCTTAAGTGTTTGTGCTACCAAAGAAGATTGTCAAGCTCATTGACTCCATATGTAGAATCTTCTTATGGACGGGAAAGGAAGAAGTATCTAAGAAATCACTCATTGCCTAGGATACCACAT
Organism: Solanum acaule; assembly: GCA_036250505.1. NCBI lineage: Eukaryota > Viridiplantae > Streptophyta > Magnoliopsida > Solanales > Solanaceae > Solanum > Solanum acaule. Next base: position 14,470 of record JAJOOR010004615.1, read on the forward strand.
GCAAACCTAAGTCAACGGGGGGGGGGGGCACTAAAGCCATCTCTTGGGGCTCCATATTTTCGGGGGTCTTCATTTTTATTTTTATTTTAAAATTACTTATAAGTGTTATTTTTAAAATAAATAAATTTATATGTACCATAAATGCTATGATTTATACTAAGGAAATTGCATATGAGATGAATATAGAACCTGAATTTCATAAGAAACAATTTGATGAAAATATTGATAATAATATGATTAGAATTGATATATATTTCAAAATAGATTTGATCCAATTGAAGAATATGAAAATATTTTTGGTTTCTTATTTAGTGGTAAATTGAGATCACTAGATAATGAGAATTTTAAAAAAACATTGTCTTAACCTTGAACTTTCTTTAACACATAATAGTTATTCTGATATTAATGGTTTATATTTATTTTTTGAATTAAAAGTATTAAGAGATATAATAGAAGTAGAAGATAATGATCTAATAAAAATAATCAATCAAATAAAAAGACTTTATTCTTTTCCAAATACACATATTGCTTATAGATTAATGTTAAAAGTCAGTGTAACTATTGGCTTAGCTGAATGAAGTTTTTTAAAACTAAAGTTAATTAACTCTTATTTAAGATCAACAATATTTCAAGAGAGATTGGATGGATTAGCAATATTATCAATTGAAAATAAATTACTTAAACAAATCGATTATGAATTAGTAACTAATGACTTCGCATCTAAAAAGCTAGAAAAGTGGATTTTAAATAAAAATATATATGATGAAAAAAACAAAATATTAGGGCCCCTCTTTCAAGTTTTTCTTTAGGCTCCCAATCTTGTTGAGTCGACCCTGGTTAAATTTTACTAATATTATTGTGTGGAACAAAGCTGCTATTTGTAAGGTTATGTGGAATCTATGTAATAAACAAGATGAAGTATGGGTGAAGTGGGTACAAGCAAAGCAAGCGTCCTAGGTGGTACAAAAGATATTGAAGGCTAGGAATTATGCTGAAGAAGCTGGATAGAAGTTGGATATACAATGGAGGAGTTCACACAGCTAGACAAATTCCACATAAGAAAGATGTATCATTTGATGTGAACAACCTTCGATAAGGTGGATTGGAGAAGGTTGATAAGCAATAACATGGGGATGGAAATATGGAAGCTTATTCTTCTTCTCGCCATACATGGGAAGTTGTATACAAGAAACAAATTGCATCGATGGGGCATCAACCAAGAGGTTCATTGTTGCCTTTGTGGGAATGCTAATGAAAGCATTTCTCATATCTTCTTTGAATGTTCAGTTGCGACAAAAGTATGGGGCAACTTATTGAAGTGGCAAGGAATACAAAGCCCCCCTAAAGGATGGAGTGAAAGATTAGCTGGGCAATTATTAATGCAAAAGGGATAAATGCCAAGGTTGAAGTGTTCAGAATGACCTTAGCTAGTTGTGTATACCATGTATGGGAAGTAAGGAACAAGAGATGGTTCCAAAAAATTCAAAGGGAGCAAAAAGCGATAATCAGACATGTAATTCAGGAAGTGTTTCATCGAGGCTCGATATTTCCACGTGTCCAAAACCTTCTAAGGCAACTGAGCTTCTATCCATAAAAGAATGCTAGAACTGTAAGATAAGTCGAAGAGTTTAGTAGTATAGGCAAATATCGCTGAAGGTGGGGGTGCCCAATCTTGTGGTTTTTATTTCTATTCTAACATCATTGGAAAATATACTGCTGTAAATAATAAATGAATAATAAAATGTTTTTATTTTCCAAAAAAAAAAAAGTCGCACATGAAATATATTTATAATTATTTAACATAAAAATATCTAAATAAATTAGTAAGAACTAGCAGATCATGGTCGCTATTAATACAGTTACGCAATTTTTAATTATTTTAATAAATAAGGTTTACGAGCCTGACTTTAAAATTTAAAAATAATAATTTAAATTTAAAAAAATTAATCAAAACAAAATTTCGGTATAACTATTCTTCTATATAAATGAAAATTAAATAAGATAAAAAGGCAAACCAAATTAAGGAGTGGAACTAAAAAAAGTAGTTGTAAAATGGTGAAACTTCAAATGCTCATAACTTTGACCTCGGATGTCCGTTTCAGGCAATGTTTTCTTTTGAATTTGGATATTTTTTCAAGATCTATGAGACCAAACTGGCGCAAGGAAGTTTGACCGAGCCAATTTTCTCATAAATGCCTTTTAACCCAACCAATGTTGAATTTCCCCCAATTTGGCTGAGGATTTTTATTCCTTTTTAGTAAAAAATCTGATGAAACAAAATGAATTTTGAGTTCAAAATACGTTGGTAATGCATATGTGAATGTTAATTTTTATATTGAATAAACAATTCTAGCAAACGAGGTACTTAGTATTAGCGGACAAAATAAATAATTAAAAAAAATCTTCATTAAATAATTACATGATAATTGCCTTGTTGGTTTAGCTTTTACTATTTTTTACCTCCACAATGGAGGTTCAAACCTAGGCAAGGGCGATTCAAATAAATACGGCCGCCAAACAAAACATTTCTATGCATGAAGTGTGGCCTAATGTTCACTCCCTTTTGATTTTTGCATAGGTTGGGTATTCGCATGTTGTCGACTCAACATGTTGTGGTGCACGACGCATGGTGGTCGGGGGCAATGGTGTCCATTACACATCAAGGATCTACATGTATTATTTTGGTTCAATACCGTAAGCAGGATTATGAATGAATGCCTCTAAGTTAAAATTTGGGGCTAGAAGTGATGCATGCCCCCACCATACGCTTGCCGCTAGCAATAGGGGACTCTGGCCTCCAAAGACATGTGTCATTGTCTAAGTCGTCGTGCCAGAAGCATCGTTGAAACAAAATGGTGGGAGTATACATGAAGGTTCCCCAATCATTACAGAGGTCCTTATAATGTTTTTTGAGTAAACAGTTTTTTGTGCTCCAGGTGCCAAATTCATGGGCTAATACACACAAAAAATCGGGGAATATGAGCGATTCTTTAAAAAGGGCCTGTAAATGCGAAAATGGGCGTTAAAATTGGTGTGAGTATATGTGAAGGTTCCCAACACATTACGGAGGTCCTCATAAAGTTTTTTGAGAAAATTTTTAGATGCTCTGGGCGCCAGATCAATGGGCTAATACACACGAGAAATCGAGGAATATCGGTGATTCTTAAAAAAGTGCTTGTAAATGGAAAAATGGAGGTTACAAAAATAGTGTGATTATACGTGAAGGTTCCCCAACTCATTACGGCGGTCCTTATAAAGTCTTTTGACAAAAATAATTTGGGTGCACCGGGCGCTAAATCCATTGACTAATACACATGAAAAATTGGGGAATATGGGCGACTCTTAAAAAAGGGCTAGTAAATGCTGAAATAGGCGTTACAAATGGTGTTAGTGTCACGACCCAGGGGTACCCCTAGATGTAACATGGGGTATAGAACCGCAAAGGACTCCGTAGAATCCACTTAGTTCTCATAACATAAGAAATAGAACAATTAAGAGTAAAACACATTTCAAGTCTAAAAAGGTTTTCATCAAAGAAAGAGGAAGTCTAGACACTTGTCTCATCGTAGCCATTTATTACAATACTTAATGAAATTGGGCCTAGCCCATACATCAATTCCAAAAAGGAAATGCAAGAAATGGAAACTACAATAAGGAGGAGCCCATCCTCAAACCATGAGGACTTACCAAGTTCAGAAAGAAATCAAAGTCCAAGCTCTAGCCACTAGAATGGAAACCCTATCTGTCGGACCTTACATTTTGGAAAAATGTAGGCAAGAGTATGCATTAGTACAAAAATCCACGAATTATGACAACAATTCATAGAAACATTTAAAACATGCAAAAAGGGATATTTCATTTCAAAGCATGCAAATGCGAAGTTAAAACATCATATAAGGGATTAGAAATTATAAGTGATAAACATGGACAACGTAAGTCAACATCATCTTTAAAACCTTTGAACTTGTGTACAATACTTCTTGAAGTAACCTTAGTTCATTATTAATGTTCTTGTTGTTGGAGATAAGTCTTAATAGACATGAGACCGTGTGAGCTATAACATGATTACCTGGTGTTACCCACACCGAAAAGGGTTGTCCTACTTCCCTAAGGTAGAACCATGAGCTCTTACTTTAGGTGGATTCACTAGCTAGATAACCTATGGGGGCACATAGTTTATGGGATACGGAGATTGCTACTAAAAACCCGGACTCAACTAACGTAAAAGGTTTATATCTCATGAGACATACATGGGAAGTCCGGACTCAACTGACATAAAAGACTTCCATCTGATTTCAATAACCACTCGGTGCTAAGCATAAATCCCACGGAGTACTTATTAAGTCTAACTTAACTCATATCTCATGGAAGGATGTCCTTGACAACCTTCCAAGTCAATTCATTAGGATAGCTCATTAGATCATGCGTGATAAAACATTTCATCGTACATGTCTACATATACATCTTAGATTCAATTAGGTGAGAAAGTCTTTCAACCCTAGAATCTTCATTATGTGAGAAAACCTTTCACATCCTGTTCATTATTTGTTCATGAGAATGTCTTTTCAATCAACACAACAACATTATCACAATCATTGACACTTTACTCTCAAAGTGTCCTTAAAACATTTACTTAGACTTCATGAAAACATGCATAATCTCATACTTTACCTTTTCAAGGTTCATAACCTACTTTCAATCATCACATCTAGATTTCAAGCATTAGACATGTATTTCATTATAATTCATGTGATTCCATCACTTCATGCATAAATTCATGAAATTCCTCTTTCATCAACAAAGACCCACATTATAAGATCACAATTGAGAAATATGGGGATTTCATAGGTTCTTGGGGATACATCATAAAAACCATAGGAAATAATCAATTCATGCTTATAATAACATAATTCAACCATTAGAATCAAGTTCGAAAGGAAACCATGACTTTTGAATCAAACCCTAACAAATGGGGGATTTTTATCTTTCATTTGTAATTGGGTTTTGAAGGAACCCCATAGATGCAGGGTGTCCATGGATGAAAGCTGTCATACCTTAACAACAAAGCCCAATGCTAAGTTTCAATGGAGAATTTGGATCCTTAACTTGAACCCTAGGTGAAATCTTCTTCTTCTTTTTCTTCTTTAAGTTCTAGAGAGAGAAAATTTAAGAGGAGGTTTTGGTTTTCTTTTGGGAATTTGGAAGAATGAATTAAATGGGGAGAATTTGGGGTAAAAAGACTTATATAGGGGTTCTAAATGTAGGAAAAACGACATCGTAGAGGAATAAATTAATTAGGAAAAGACCCAACTACCCCTAAAAATAATTGCCAGCAGTCACCGACCTACCAACCGACGGACCGTGGATTGACCTACGGTCCATCCTAGTGAACCGTGGTTGGTGGTCAGAGATTTTAGCCCTAACCTACGACCACTGGACCATGGGTCGTGGACCCACCTACGGTCCGTAGGTCTAACAGTGGTCCATGATTGGGCAGTTTCACCCATCCATGGACCCTAGTCGACGGACCGTGGTCTGACCCATGGCCCGTCCTAGTGGACCGTTGATTATGGTCAGAAAGTCCTATTTTGGGACTCCAACCACGGACCACACCTACAGTCCGTGGGTCAACCAACGGACTGTCGGATAGGGGTTTTTAAAATATCACCTCCTTGGGTTCATTCGTCATCGAATGACGCTCCAGACACCTTACGGGAGTCAAGACTCAAGACTAGCATCCCATCATGTATGCAACAGCATAACAATGCACAAAACAAAGGTGGAAAGATCAACTATATACTAAATGCATTCAATGCATCACAAGGAAGTAGTAATCACATCTAACAATCCATTATAATTCATTTTCTTTGAAAACATAGGCATTCATGAACATGCATAACTTAAGGAGATCACGGAGCACATAAAACATACATGACTCCAAAATATAGAACAAACCAAGAGGAACTCATTACCTCAAGCTAGAGTAGGAGTAGAAGGAAAGAGATGAGGATATCGGGACCTCATATCGGCCTCAGCCTCCCAAGTATCACCCTCCACTAAGTGATTCCTCCACAACACTTTTACGGAAACAACTTCCTTATTCCTTAACTTCCTAACTTGCCAGTCAAAAATCTCAACCGGAACTTCCTCGTAAGAGAGACTTTTATCAACTCCCAACTCTTCTAGGAAAATTATGGATGTCAGATCTCCAACACACTTCTTAAGCATAGAGACATGGACAACCGGATGCACCGATGCCAACTCATAGACAACCTTACCAACACGTCTCAAAATTTGATATGGGCCTACATACCGGGGACCTAGCTTCCCTTTCTTACCAAACCTCATTACACCCTTGATGAGTGATATTTTCAAGTAAACCCAATCATTAACATCAAACAAAAAAGATCCCAACTCTCCCTCAAACTACTAGCAATCGAGCGTACATTGAACTATCTGCCATCAAGACTGAATGAGGTGAGAAGATAATAGTAGATATTGGAAATATATATTGCTTCTTCGCCTATTGGTGAATCAGATCTTCTTCTATTCCCGACATCAAGCCTGATTAGCTCGAGTAAAGTGAAGTAATTGCCTTTTTTTTCTCTCGACGGCAACGGCATAAGACTTTTGTAGACGTTGAGCCATTTTTAACCTTTCTCTAATAAGCCAAACTTTGTCAAAAGCTTCATAAACTAGATCGGGACCTATCAAAGAAATTTCACCCACCTCAAACCAACCTATAGGAGATCTACACCTCCTACCATAAAGAGCCTCAAACGGAGCCATAGCTATACTTTAATTGTAGCTATGATTATAAGCAAATTCCATCAATTGTAAATGGTCATCCTTATTACCCTTAAGATCAATCACACAATCCCTGAACATGTCTTCCAAAGTTTGCATAGTATGCTCCGTTTTCCCATCGGTTTGGGGATGAAAAGTCGTGCTAAGCTTATTCTTGGTACCAAAACCCTTTTGGAGTGACTTCCAAAATTGAGAAATGAATTGGGTACCGCGATCGAAAATGATAGAAAAAGGCACACCATGCAACTTTACCATATCTCTCAAGTACATCTTGGCATAGTCCTCCGCGGAATATGAAATCTTGATGGGAAGGAAATGAGCAGATTTTGTCATCCGATCTACTATTGCCCATATCCAATTAAGTTGTCGCTGGGTGCGAGGCAAAGCAACTATAAAGTCCATATTCAAGTCTTCCCACTTACAAGTAGGAATAGCAATGCCTTGGGACAAACTTCCCGGCCTTTGGTGCTCAACTTTCACTTGTTGACAATTAGGACACTTGGCCACAAATTCTGCAATATCTTTCTTCATCCCATTTCACCAATAGACTTCCTGTAGATCACAGTACATCTTGGTGGCTCCCGGGTGAATAGAATACCAAGAACTACGGGATTCCTCTAAAATATTTTCCCTCAAGTCATCAACATTCGGAACACATAACCGACCTTGATACCTAAGACCCCCATTTCCCTCTTGGGAGAATGCCTCAACGGATTTCTTGAGTACCGCCTCAACGGGGTCGTCGCCAAATCAGGTGGGGAAGCGTGTACCGCCCCGTAAAGAGCTACATTAAATTTCAGCAGTTGTGTGGGCGAGGCAGATTCGTGTTGCACCTCAGCAGGTCTCGGACAGTGTATCAATTATTTTCCAACCTTCGGAGGTAACTTGGAGAGCCTTGAGGAGAATGGGATCACCTTGACTTGCAGCCAAAGCGGTCCCCAAGGGAGGGGATAAGGCTGACTTGAGTTAAGGAACACTCCACCTTGCCCCACCTAATCTTTGACCTTGCAAAGACACTCTTGTAGTCCATTATTTTTGGGAACTTGTCCCCAACGTTTTTAGCCTTGTTTTTCAGCTTTTAGAATATATTGTAAGGTTAACTTGTATGTAGAACACTTAAAGAGAAACTATCAAGAAAATTGGCACTTGCCTCCCAAAGCTTGCTCTCTTTTATTGCTTTCTAGTTGGCTGTTTATTGTGGACTGTTAGGGACATTTTAGCTGTTGCGCTTTAGAGCGTGTTTGTGTTAGGACTGAGCTTACGAGGAGCTGTGCAAGCCCTCCTTCACTGTCCCATGAGACCTTAGAAAATATGCCCGTGACACCCAGTCTCCATTATTTCAGATAGAGGTGCACAATTTACTGCACAGTTCTGGAAATCTTTTCAGAAAGGTTTGGGTTCAAATGTGAACTTTAGTACTGCCTTTCATCCTCAGATTGATGGGCAAGCAAAGCGCACTATTCAGACTTTAGAAGATATGTTGAGGGCTTGTGTGATTGATTTCAAAGGGAATTGGGATGATCACCTACCTCTCATTGAGTTTGCTTACAACAACAATTATCACTCTAGCATCCAAATGGCTCCTTATGAAGCTCTTAATGGGAGAAGATGCAGATCTCCTATTGGATGGTTTGAAGTTGGTGAAGCAGGGTTGATAGGACCAGATTTAGTTCACCAACCTATGGAAAAGGTGAAAGTAATTCAAGAGAGATTGAAAATAGCATAGAGTCGTCAAAAATCCTACATTGATGTTAGGAGAAGGGCGTTAGAGTTTGAAGTAGATGATTGGGTATATTTGAAAGTTTCACCCATGAAGGGTGTTAAGAGGTTTGGTAAGAAGGGGAAGCTTAGTCCCCAGTATATTGGACCTTATCGCATAGCCAAGAGGATTGGCAACGTAGCTTATGAGTTGGAGCTACCACAAGAGTTAGCAACGGTTCATCTGGTGTTTCACATCTCCATGTTGAAGAAGTGCATGGGTGATCCTTCATTGATCATATCAACTGAAAATATCGAGATCAATGATAGCTTATCTTATGAGGAGATTCCGGTTCAGATTCTAGATTGTCAAGTTCACAAGTTGAGAACAAAGGAGGTTGCATCAATCAAAGTCCTTTGGAGGAACCAATTTGTTGAAGAAGCTACTTGGGAAGTTGAAGAGGATATGAAGAAGATATATCCACATCTTTTTGAATCCGGAGAAAATGCTGACCAAGGTATTAATTCTCTTCTAAGTACTCTTTAAATTATGAGTGAGCATGTTGTCTGTATTGCATATTGGGTGTTGGAACTAGATGTTACCACCCTTAGCCTAGTGAGAATAATCTCATTTGAGGACAAATGATCCCAAGGGGGTGATATTGTAACATCTCGCAAATTGAAATAACTAGGAAGAAGATTAAATTTGGAAATAGTCATTATTTTTGGGAAGAATTAAAATCTAGAAATTTAGTTAAGTTATCAAAAGTGAGTTTTGGTCAACTTCAAACAACCATAACTTCTAGCTCAGGATGAGTTAGGTATATTTCCAAATATCGTTGGAAAGCACTTGGAGTAATCTTTCCAACGCTGCCAAGTTTGGGCGATTCTGAGTTTGGATGAGTTAGTTATGCCCTTTGGAAGTTGGGCTATTGGAATAAGGAAAGTCCAATCCGGATTTTTAAGGGGTAGTTTGGTCTTTTCCTTACCCAACTTAATTAATTCATTTTTGGTAATATTTTTAGGGGCTAAACTGACTGGGTTCAGTTTACACTTTTGAAAGATAGAGTTAGAGTTTTTGGAGAAAGAACACAAGAGAAAAGAGAAGAGGAAAAGCAAGATTCATCATTTAGAAAGCATTTGATCTCAGATTTCTTCAAGGATTTGATCCTACTAGGTATGTGAGTCTCTCATAGTGTTGGGCTCATTCACCCACGTGCCAAGCATATTTAATTCTGTGAAATTCATCCTAGAAGAGTTGGAAAACTGATGTTCTTGACAAATATTCTTGAATTCGAATGTTGTTAGCGAATTAGGACGAATTGAGAAGTTTATGAGATCCTTACATTGAGTTTAGGGTTGCTTTGAGTTAGTTTCTTGAGTATACATGGTGGGCATTGGGATTTAAAATGAATTTGAGGAAGATAATCAAACTTAGGTGGATTGAGGCTGAAAAACGAAGAAGGAAGAAGTCGAGTAAGGTTCATGAAACAAGTCCGCGTCGCGGACTTGTTCCCCCTGTGAACAAAAATCTGCTCCGCATCGCAGAGAGGACGCGAACTCCACTGTCTCAAAATTTAATTTCGCGAGCATTTATTTAGGATCATATCCACGTCGCGGACTTGTTCCAAGACGGTGATTTCGTAACTTTTCTCAAGTTTAGCTATTCGAAATCATTCCTAAACATCAAGAGACTTTTCCTATCACAAATTATAATCCTTGAATCCATTACTCAATACAAGGAAAGTTAAGAGTCAATTCAAGTGGAGTTAAGAGTCAAGTCAAGTGAAGTCATCAAAGTTTTCAAGGGTCTTTTACAAATGATTTAACTTTGTTTAAAGACTAAAAGTTTCACGTTAAACTAAGACTAAAGAGTTGAGTTCATTTCTCAAAGAAGCTATAAGGGAACTAAGTATTCCCTAAAAGTTTTTAAATGTTTTCACATTTGAGCAAGAAAAGAGAACATCGATTCCAAGAAGCTTTTAAGCTAAGTTTTGTGTAATTATCTCAATTCAAAGAAAGAGTTTTGTTTTTACAAACATATGAGCTAAGTATATTTTGGAAGTAGTATTGAGCACCAATATGGGGATACGAGTTCATATTAACTCAAGTCTTCATAAACCATGTAACCATCATGGGTAATAAAGGATCATACTTTTTAGATGACTCTTTAAGATGCTTTTAGAATAGACTAGTGGATCCACTAAGTTAAGCATTCTATATGACGGCAAAGTATAGGATAGTTCTGGCAGCGTGGGCAAGATGTTGTATCACCACTTAGGCTCATAGTGGTGGTTGTCAGTTAGAGAATCACCCACAGAAACTATATTACTTTATTATATGAGTAAAGTTGAGTTTGTTATTGCATTTTCTTTAACGAACTAAGTTGATTTGATTTTATTGATTTATAAAGTTTTTCATATATTGCATGTGTTCATTGCTTTATTTTTTAGTTAAGTTATTCATGAGTTGAGAAGAGCTAAGGTAAGTGTTTCTTTTAGAATCTTTTCAAGCCTTTGTATTGTTTAGCATTCCAACTCACATACTCGTACATTCAATGTACTGATGCCAGTTGGCCTGCATCGTCTTATGATGCAGACACAGGTAACCAGGATCAGCATCCAGCGCCTCGTTGATCAAGTTCAACACTTTGAGGTCAGTTCGTGAGCCTCATTGCATTCCGGAGGACTCTTTTATCATGTGCTTTCTAGTTTTCAGTAGTTAGGATGATCGAGGGTCCTGTCCTAACATCCCTCTTTGTTTTAGAGGCTTCATAGACAGATAGTATTAGTTCTTTGATCTTATTCATTTAAGTTATACACGTTTAAGACTTGAATTGCCATTTTTGGCTAAGTTATTATCTTTTAAGTTATTGCATGAGCTATATCTCTTGTGTTTAAGTCTTCCGCTAAGTAAGTAAGCCAGGCCAAGGGTCCTCTTGTGGCCAGCAATGGTTCTCAAGTGTCGGCCACATCCAGGGTGTAGGCTCGAGGTGTGACAAATATGACCAAGGAAAGCTACGAAACTTAACCAAAATTCACATTGTCTAAACTTTGGAAAAAGTTGTTGGTCCTTAAGAACTTGCAACAAAATTATCAAATGGTCAACATGCTCATTCTTACTCCTTGAATAGATCAAAATATCATCAATAAACACAATTTCAAAATATCAAAGTATTGTCTAAACACCCTGTTCATCAAATCCATAAATGTCGTCGGAGCATTAGTTAACCCAAATAATATAACCACGAACTCATAATGAGCATACCAGTTTCTAAAGGTTGTCTTTTGAATATCATCCCCTCTCACCCTTAATTGGTGATAACCCGAACGAAGATCAATCTTAAAGAAATAACTAGCTCCTTGAAGATGGTCAAACAAGTCATCTATCATTGGAAGAGGATACTTATTCTTAATGGTCACTTTATTCAATTGATGATAGTCAATGCACATTCGAAAAGACCCATCATTCTTTCTAACAAACAACACGGGAGCACCCACCCCATGGAGAGATACTCGTTCGGATGAAATCCTTATCCAACAAATCCTTTAGTTTCTCTTTCAACTCCTTTAACTCCTTCGGAGCCATTCTATAGGGAGGAATAGATATAGGTTGCATATTCGGGAGAAGGTCAATACCAAAATCTATTTCCTGTTTAGGAGGAATATCGAGTAAATCATCCGGGAAAACTTTCAGGAATTCATTAATTATGAGGACCGACTCAAGAGTAGGGGTTTCAGAATCTACATCTGTCACCCTAATGAGATGGTAAATACCCTTTAGAGATCATCTTCTTATCTTTAAGATAAGAGACAAACCAACCCCTAGGCATAGAATTTCCCTCCTTCCACTCTAGGATAGGCTCATTTGGGAATTGGAATCTAACCACCCGAGTCCTACAATCAGTAGAGGCGTAGCATGCATGCAACCAGTCCATACCAAGAATCACATCAAAGTCTAACATGTCAAGCTCTACCAAGTCAAAAAGACTAACTCTATGGGATCAGGGGCGGACCCACGTGGGTTCCAAGGGGTTCACCCGAACCCCCTCGGCAAAAAATTACACTGTATATATAAGGTTATTTTCTGTATTTATGTGGATATATATATATTTTGAACCCCCTCAATGACAAGGAGAAGGAGATAGCCCAGCGGTAGGTTCCCTGAAAATTAAGCCTCATCTTGATGGTTTGAATCCCTACATTAGTGTTTTATTTTTTTTCTTTTTCAGTTTCAGTTTTTTTTTTTAAGGTTTCAATTCCGTTTTTCACTTTTTTTTAGTTTTTTATAAAAGTTTCAGTGTTTTTTTAAAGGTTTCAGTTCTGTTTTTCACGTTTTTTTTGTTTTTTATAAAAGTTTCAGTTATTTTTTTTAAAGGTTTCAGTTCTGTTTTTCACGTTTTTTTTAGTTTTTTATTTTATAAAACATGCTAAAAGTGTGGTTTCAAACCCAAAAAAGTTCAAGTGTCCGCCACTAAAACTAAATACTACTACTTTCTTGAAATTTTGTTTTGTTGGCGTATATATACACATTTATACTTTTATTTTTCGAACCCCCTAAACGAAAATTCTGGGTCCGCCACTGTATGGGATAAGGAAACGGGACACCTTCTATAGACCCTCTTAGCCACCACAAAATCACCAACAGGAGTAAAGACAGAAAAAGGTTCTAATAACACTTCTGGGGGAACATCAAACCTCATCACCGCATATGGCATCACAAAAGATAAAGTAGAACAAGGATCTAACAAAGTATACACGTCATGATGAAAAACTTTTAACATATCAATGACTATATCCGGGGAGTTCTCTTGTTCACCTCAGGATTTAAGAGCATAAAAGCGGTTTTGTTTTGGAGCATTGGAGTTTGAACTTCTAGGAAGCGTTTGCTTGCCCTCTCTCCCCTTAACCTCAAGCATCGAGAAATATCTTACCTTGTGGCCACTCTTGCCACAACCATAGCAACCATCCGTGATGGCTAGGCACTTTCCATCATGTTTATTCCCACACTTCATACAAGTAGATCTAGCTAAAGAAGAACCACCTCCATTTCCTCCTTGATGTTTAGGGTTAGACACCCTATCCTTATTAGACTTAGGAGGAGCATTATAGGAATCTTGACCGGAAAAACTTTGTCAAAATTTAGGATGACCATGTCCCCCGAAGTTTACATTAGAGAAGTTTCCATCACCGGTCCTAGCCCTTTTTACCTCCCTAGACTTTTCATTGAGTTTTTCCTCCTCAATTTGTTGTGCATGGACCATAAGTGAGAGATGTCCATGGCACCAATGAGCATGGCGGTACGGTACTCTTTGACCACCATGTTGGATATACCCATCACAAACATACTCATCTTAGCTCTAGAATCCGCAACCATTGTTGGAGTATACCTAGACAATTGGGTGAACTTTAGGGCATACTCCTTGATACTCATACATCCTTGACGAAGGTTAATGAACTCTTGCACATTTGATTCCATCATTTCAAGGGGAAAGAACCTATCAAGAAACGCTAATTTAAACATTTCCCACTCTATGGGACCCGCTCCAACCGGCCTTGCCTCTTTCCACTGATCATAGCATATTTTAGCAACCCGCTTCAATTCGTAAGCGGCCAATTCCACTTTCTCTACTGGAGTCACCCCCATAAAAGCAAGTACCTTATAGACCTCATCGACAAACTCTCGAGGGTCCTCCTCAACTTTGGAGCCAAAAAATTCCAGAGAGTTCATCCTCATAAAATTCCTCACTCTAGATGCCTCCATACCCACATTTGGGTTCACAGGAGATACCACCTCTCGATTAGCTTGTGCGGTCATAGATTGGGCTAATATTTGAAAGCCAACCTAACCTTCGCATTTTTCATATTCTCAGCCAAAGAATTTACCAGAGCTTGGGGAGGAGCTCCTTGTTCCACATTGTCACCCTCCATTCTTTTAGCATTTCTTTTGGTATTCATATCATGAAGACATAGGTCAAGGATTAGGAGAGAGATCTTTTTAGAGTTAAACTCTAAGGAACGACTTAAGAGTAATGAAAAAGTGAAATTTCCTAAACATCTTGTAGACTCTCATGCATAAATGTTGTGCGCTTCACACTCATGAACAAGACTTTACTAGACGTGGCTTATGAGACATCTTCCTAGGATCACTCTAAGCTTTATGCTCTGATTACCAAGTTTGTCACGACCCAATGGTACCCCTAGATGTAGAATGGCGTACAGAACCCTGAAGGACTCCATACAAGCCACTTAGTCCTCATAACATAAGAATTAGAACAATTAAGAATAAAACACATTTCAAGTCTAAAAAAGTTTTCATCAAAGAAAGCGGAAGTCTAGATACTTGTCTCATCATAGCCATCTATTACAATATTGAATGAAATTAGGCATACCCCATACATCATGTCCAAAAAAGATATACAAGATATGGAAATTACAATAAGGAGGAGTCCGTCCTCGAACCATGAGGACTCACAAAGCTCAAAAATAAATCAAAGTTTAAGCTCTAGCCACTAGAATGGAAACCCTATTTGGCGGACCCTA
Source organism: Solanum acaule (assembly GCA_036250505.1). Lineage (NCBI taxonomy): Eukaryota > Viridiplantae > Streptophyta > Magnoliopsida > Solanales > Solanaceae > Solanum > Solanum acaule. Next base: position 29,517 of record JAJOOR010004615.1, read on the forward strand.
CATTTGGGAAATATAGGCAAAAGTATGCGTTAGTACAAAAATGCACTAAGTATGATAACTATGCATAAGAACATTTAAAACATGAAAAAGGGATATTTCATTTCAAAGAATACAAATGCCAAGTTAAAACATCATATAAGGGATTAGAAATCATAAGTCATAAACATGGACAACGTAAGTCAACATCATCTTTAAAACTTTTGTACTCGTGTACAATACTTATTGAAGTAACCTTAGTTCAATATTCAGGTTTTTGTTGTGGGAGATAAGCCTTGACCAACATGAGACCATGTGAGCTATAACACGATCACCCGGTGTTACCCACACCGAAAAGGGTTGTCCTACTTGCCTAAGGTAGAACCATGAACTCTTAGCTTAGGTGGATCCACCAGCTAGATAACCTATGGGGGCACATAGTTTATGGGATACAGATATTGCTACTAGAAACCCGGACTCAACTAATGTAAAAGGTTTCCATCTCATGAGACATACATGGGAAGCCCAAACTCAAATGACCTAAAAGACTTCCATCTGATTTCAATATCCACTCGGTGCTAAGCATAAATCCCACGGAGTACTTATTAAGTCTTACTTAACTCATATCTAATGGAAGGATGTCCTTGACAGCCTATCCAAGTTAGTTCATTAGGTAGCTCGTTAGATCATGCGTGAGAAAACCTTTTATCATCCATGTCTACATTTACATCTTAGATTCAATTTGGTGAGATAGTCTTTCAACCCTAGAATCTTCAAAATGTGAGAAAACCATTCACATCATGTTCATTATGTGTTCATGAGAATGTCCTTTCAATCAACACAACAACATTATCAAAATCATTGACACTTTACTCTCAAAGTGTCCTTAAAACATTTACATAGACTTCATGAAAACATGCATAATCTCATATTTTACCTTTTGAAGGTTCATAACCTACTTTCAATCATCACATCTAGATTTCAAGCATTAGACGTGGATTTCATTATAATTCATGTGATTCCATCACTTCATGCATAAATTCATGAAATTCTTCTTTCATCAACAAAGACCCATATTACAAGATCACAATTGAGAAATATTGGGATTTCATGAGTTCTTGGGGATACATCATAAAAACCATAGTAAATCATGAATTCATGCTTATAATAACATAATTCAACCATTAGAATCAACTTTGAAAGGAACCCATGACTTTTGAATCAAACCCTAACAAATGGGGGATTTCTATCTTTTTTTTGAAATTGGGTTTTGAAGGATCTCCATGGATGCAAGGTGTCCATGGATGAAAGCTATCATACCTTAATAAAAAAAACCAATGCTAAGATTCAAAGGAGAATTTGGATCCTTAGCTTGAACCCTAGGTGAAATCTTCTTCTTCTTCCTCTTCTTCAAGTTCTAGTGAGAGAATATTTGAGAGGAGGTTTTGGTTTTCTTTTGGGAATTTAGAAGAATGAATTAAATGGGAGAATTTTGGGTAGAAAGACTTATATAGGGGTTCTAAATGTAGGCAAAACGACATAGTATAGAAACTAATTTATTAGGAAAAGACCCAACTACCCCTAAATATAACTGCCAGCAGTCACCGACCTACCAACCTACGGACCGTGGATTGACAAATGGTCCGTCCTGGTGAACTGTTGTTAGTGGTCAGAGATCTTAGCCCTGACCTACAACCACTGGACCATGGGTCGTGGACCCACCTAAGGTCTGTAGGTCCAATAGTGGTCCATGCTTGGACAGTTTCTGAGGAACCTATCCACGGACCCTAGTCGACGGACCGTGGTCTGACCCACGTCCCATTTTGATGGACTGTGTATCTTGGTCAAAAAGTCCTATTTTGCACTCCAACCACAGACCACACCTACAGTCTGTGGGTTCACCAACAGACTGCCTGTGGTCCTCGTGGATGGTACCTACAGGTTTTGAATTTTTGGTTCATTACCCTTATTCGGATAAAGGCTGTTACAACATCTCCCCCTTGGGATCATTTGTCCTCAAATGACTCTCTAGACACCTTACGGGAGTCGGGACTCAAGACTAGCAACACATAATGTATGCAACATCATAACAATGAACTAAACAAAGGAGGAAACATCAACTCCATACTAAACGCATTCAATGCATCACAAGGAAGTAGAAACCACATCTAACAACCCATTATAATTCATTTTCTTTGAAAACATAGACATTCATGAACATGCATAACTTAAGGAGATCAGGGCACAAATAAAACACACATGACTCCAAACATAGAACAAACCAAGAGGAACTCATTACCTCAAGCTAGAGTAGGAGTAGAAGGAAAGAGATGAGGATATCGAGACTTTATATCGGCCTCGACCTCCCAAGTAGCACCCTCAACTAAGTGATTTCTCCACAACACTTTTACGGAAGCAACTTCCTTATTCCTTAACTTCATAACTTGACGGTCCAAAATCTCAATCGAAACTTCCTCGTAAAAGAGACTTTCATCAAATCCCAACCCTTCTATTAAATTATGGATGTCGGATCTCCGACACACTTCTTAAGCATAGAGACATGGAAAACCGGATGCACCGATGCCAACTCATATGGCAAATCCAACTCATAGGCAACCTTACCAACATGTCTCAAAATTTGATATGGGCTTACATACCGAGGACCTATAATCCCTTTCTTACCAAACCTAATTACAACCTTCATGGGGAAGATTTTCAAGTAAACCCAATCATGCACATCAAACTCAAGATCCCTTCTTCTAACATCGACATAAGACTTTTGTCGACTTTGAGCCGTTTTCAACCCTTCTCTAACAAGCCGAACTTTCTCAATAGCTTCATAAACTAGATCAGGACCTATAAAAGAAATTTAACCCACCTCAAACTAACCTATAGGAGATATACACCTCCTACCATAAAGAGCCTCAAACGGAGTCATACCTATACTTGAATAGTAGCAGTTACTATAGGCAAATAACTTCAATGGTAAATGGTAATCCCAATTACCCTTAAAATCTATCATACAAGCCCTCAACATGTATTCCGAAGTTTGGATACTACTTTCCGCTTGCCTATTGGTTTGGGGATGAAAAGTCGTGCTAAGCTTAACATTGCTACCTAGACCCTTTTGGAGTGACTTTCAAAATTGAGAAGTGAATTGGGTACCGCGATTGGAAATGATAGGCAAAGGCATAACATGAAAACTTACCATCTCTCTCAAGTACATCTTGGCATAGTATTCCGTGGAATTTGAAATCTTGATAGGAAGGAATTTAGCCAATTTTGTCATCCGATCTACTATTACCCATATTGAATCATCTTGTCGCCGGGTGTGAGGCAAACCAACTATAAAGTCCATATTCAAGTCTTCCCACTTCCAAGTAGGAATAGCAATGCCTTGTGACAAACCTCCCGACCTTTGGTGCTTAACTTTCACTTGTTGACAATTAGGACACTTGGCAACAAACTCCGCAATATCTTTCTTCATCCCATTCCACCAATAGACTTCCCGTAGGTCACGGTTCATCTTGGTGGCTTCGGGGTGAATAGAATACCAAGAACTATGGGCTTCCTCTAAAATTTGTTCCCTCAGATCATCAACATTCAAAACACATAACCGACCTTGATACCTAAGCACCACATCTCCCCCTTGGGAGAAAGCCTCGACATATTTCTTGAGTACCACCTCTTTCAACTCAACCAAAATGGGATCAAGACCTTGCTTAGCCTTCACATCTATCATAAAGGATGATTCGAAATCATTATGGACCATGGCACCAATCTTGGTGGAATTCACTAGTTGAACACCTAGTCGGGCTAACCGATGAACATCACGAACCAACTCTTTCTTTTCTTCATCTACATGAGCCAGACTACCCATTGACAATCTACTTAGAGTATCCACTACCACATTAGATTTACCGAGGTGATAAAGGACACTCATGTTCTAGCCTCCTTCTTTGGTGAAGATTCAAGTCCTTTTGACTAAACACATAATCTAGACTCTGGTGATCGGTGAAAACATCAACATGAACCCCGTACAAGTAGTGCCTCCATATTTTTAAGGCAAAAACAACACCTGCTAACTCAAGATCACGGGTAGGATAATTCTTCTCATAGACTTTATTTAAGTTGCATTGAAGCATATGCAATCACCTTACCATTTTGCATAAGCACATATCCCAACCAAACTCTAGAGGCATCACAATACACCACAAAACCATTCGTACCCTCCGATAAGGTCAACACCGGAGCGGAAGTAAGTCTATCTTTCAACTCTTGGAAACTTTTCTCACAAGCTTCCGAACACTCAAAGGTGAAGTGGTGGAAGAAAGTCCCTCAACAAACCTTCTATAGTAACCGGCAAAACCCAAGAAGCTTTTGATGTCGGAAGGAGATAGAGCTCTTGGCCAACTCTTGACCGCATCTGTCTTCTTAAGATCTACCTCAATACCCTTGCTTCAATGGAGAATTTGGATCCCTAGCTTAAACCCTAGGTGAAATCTTCTAATTCTTCTTCAAGGTCTAGAGAGAGAATATTTGAGAGGAGGTTTTTGTTTTCTTTTGGGAATTTGGAAGAATGAATAAAATGGGGAGAATTTGGGGTAAAAGACTTATATAAGGGTTCTAAATGTAGGCAAAACGGCATAGTATAGGAACTAATTAATTAGGAGAAGACCCAACTACCCTTAAAAATAACTGTCAGCAGTCACCGACCTACCAACCGACTGACCCAGTCGACGGACCATAGATTGACCTACGGTCTGTCCTAGTGAGCTGTGGTTGGTAGTCACAAATTTTGGTCCTGGCCTATTACCACTGGCCTATGGGCCTTGGACCCACCTACGGTCCGTAGGTCCAACCGTGGTCCATGCTTGAACAGTTTCTGAGGCACCCATACACGGACCCCAATCGACAGACCGTGGTCTAGCCATGGCCTATCCTGGTAGATCGTCGATCAAGGTCAGAAATTCCTATTTTGGGGCTCCAACCACGGACCACACCTACGGTTCGTGGGTCCACCAATAGACCATCTGTAGTCCTTGTGGATGACACATGTAAGTTCTGAATTTTTTGTTCATTACCCTATTACACATACGGGATGTTACAGTGAGTATACATGAAGGTTCCCCAACTCATTTCAGAGGTCCGCATACAATTTTTTGAGAAAAAAAATTGGGTGCTCGAGCACCTAATCCATGGGGTAATACCTCTAAAAAGTCAGGTAATATGGGTAATTCTTTAAAAAAAGGCTTGTAAATGTGAAAATGGCGTTAAAATGGTGTGAGTATACGTGAAGGTTCCCCAACTCATTAAGGAGGTCCTTATAAAGTCTTTTGAGAAACATTTTTTGGGTGCTCTGGACGACACGTCCATGGGCTAATACACACGAAAAAGCAAGAAATTTGGGCAATTCATAAAAAAAGGCTTGTAATATGAAAATAGCGTTAAAATGATGTGAGTATACGTAAAGATTCCCCAAATCATTACGGAGGTCCTCATAAAGTTTTTTAAGTAAAACATTTTGGGTGCTTCGGGTGCCAGATCCATGGGCTATACACAGAAAAATTGAGGTATTTGGGCGATTCTTAATAAAGGACCTGTAAATGCGAAAATGGGCGTTAAAAATGGTGTGAGTATCTGTGAAGGTTCTCCAACTCATTAAGAAGGTCCTCATAATGTTTTTTGAAAAAAGATTTTTGGGGGCTCCGAGCTTCCGATCCATGGGCTAACACTCGAGACAAATTAGGGAATTTCGGCGATTCTTAAAAAAGAGCTTGTAAATGCGAAATTGGGCGTTAAGAAACTATTGTGAGTATACGTGGTTCCCCAACTCTTTACCGAGGTCCTCATAAAGTTTTTTGAGAAAGAAATTTTGGGTGCTCTAGACACCAGATACATGGGCATTACACACGAAAAATTAGGGAATAAGGGATATTCTTAAAAAAAGTCTTGTAAATGGAAAAATGGCGTTACAAAAAGGTGTGAGTATACGTAAAGGTTTCTAACTCATTACGGAGGTCCCCATAATGTTTTTTGAGAAAAGAGTTTTGGGTGCACCAGGTGTTAGATCCATGGGCTAATACACATGAAAAATAGGGGAATATGGGTGATTCTTACAAAAGGGATTGTAAATGAAAAAAAATAGGTGTTAAAAATGGTGTGCGTATACGTGAAGGTTCCCCAACTAATTATGGAGGTCCTCATAAAGTTTTTTGAGAAAAATATTTTGGGTGCTCCAGGCGCCAGATCCATGGTCTAATAGAAATGAAAAATTTGGAAAATTGGGTGAATCTTAAAAAAGGCTTGTAAATGCGAAAATGGATGTTAAACAAATGGTCCGAGTATACGTGAAGGTTCCCCAACTCATTACGAAGGTCCTCAGAATTTATTTTGAGAAAAATATTTTGGGTGCTCCGGGCGCCAGATCCCTGGCCTAATACACTAGAAAAATCTAGGAATATGGGTAATTATCAAAAAAGGATTTGTAAATGAGAAAATGAGCATTAAAGAATGGTGTGAGTATACATGAAGGTTCTCCAACTCCTTATGGAGGTCTTCATAAAGTTTTTTGAGAAAAACAATTTGGGTGCTCCGAGATCCAGATCCATGGACTAATAGAAACAAAAATCCAAAAATTTGGGCGATTCTTAAAAAAAGGCTTGTAAATACGAAAATAGTTGTTATAAAATGGTGTGAGTAAACGTATAGGTTTCCCGACTCATTATGGAGGTCCGTATACAATTTTTTGAGAAAAACATTTGGGTGTTCCCGGCGCTAGATCTATGGGCTAATACACAGGAAAAATCTGGTGTCATATCAATGGGCTAATAAACACAAAAAATTGGGAAAATCAGGAGAAAACCATTTGGGTGCTCTGGGCGCCAGATCCATGGGCTAATACAGACGAAAAAATTGGGAAATTTGGGCGATTCTTAAAAAGGGGCTTGTAAATGAAAAATGAGCGTTAAAGAAAATGGTGTGAGTATACATGAAGGTTCCGCAACTCATTATGGAGGTCCTTATAAAGTTATTTGAGATAAATTTTTTGGGTGCTCCGGGCGCCAGATCCATTGGCTACTTACTACACACGAAAATTCAGGGAATATAGGCGATTCTTAAAAAATGGCTTGTATATGCGAAAATGGGCATTAAAAAAATGGTGTAAGTATAGGTTAAGGTTCCCCAACTCATTACGGAGGTCATCATAAAGTTTTTGAAGAAAAAAATTTGGTGTACCGAGTGCCAGATCCATGGGTTAATATATCGAAAAAATTGGGGAATTTAGGCTATCCTATGAAAAGGGCTCGTAAATGCAAAAATGGGTGTTAGAAAAATGGTGTGACTATACGTGAAGGTTCCCTAACTTATTACAAAGGTATTCATAAAGTTTTTTGAGAAAATGTTTTGTGTGCTCTAGGCGCTAGATCCTTAATTAATACATACGAAAAAATTGGGGAATATGGGCGATTCTTAAAAATTGGCTTGTAAATGCAAAAATGGCGTTAAAATATGGTGTGAGTATACGTGAAGGTTCCCCAACCCATTACAGAGGTCCTTATAAAGTTTTTTGAGAAAAGGGTTTTGGGTGTTCCAAGCGCCAGATCCATGATCTAATACACACGAAAAATCGGGGAATATGGGCAATTCTTAAAAATGGGTTTGTAAATGCGAAAATAAGCGTTACAAAATGTTGTAAGTATATGTAAAGGTTCCCCAACTCATTATAGAGGTCCTCATAAAGTTTTTTGAGAAATAAATTTTGGCTATTTTTAAAAAGGACTTTAATATGCGAAAATGAGCATTAAAAAATGATGTAATATACATGAAGGTTCCCCAAGTCATTACGAGGTCCTAGAAAGTTTTTTGGGAATAAAATTTTGGGTGCTCCGGGCGCCAAATCCATGGGCTATATTAGCACACGAAAAATTGGGGAAAAGGGGTGAATCTTTAAACAAAGGCTAGTAAATGCAAAAATGGGTGTTAAAAAAATAGTGTGAGTATACATGAATGTTCCCCAACTCATTACGAAAGTTCTTAAAAAGTTATTTGAGAAATGTTTTTTGAGTGATCCGGGCGCCAAATTCATGGGCTAATACACACGAAAAATCAGGAAATATGGGCGATTCTTAAAAAAATTGCTTGTAAATGCGAAAATGGGCATTGAGAAATTGATGTGAGAATACGTGAATATTCCCAAACTCATTACAAAGGTCCTCATAAGGTATTTTGATAAAAAAAAGTTTTGGGTGCTTTGAGAGCCAGATCCATGCACTAATACACACGAAAAATCGGCAAATTTGGGCGATTCTTAAAAAAGGACATCTAAATGCGAAAATGGGCGTTTATAAAAAGGGTCTAAGTATATGTGAAGGTTCACCAACTCATTACAGAAGTCCTCATAATTTTTTTTGAGAAAAACATTTTAGGTGCTCTGGACACCAGATCCATGGGCTAATACACAAAAAAAAACTGTGAATATGGGCGATTGTTAAAGAAGGATTTGTAAATGCAAAAATTAGCGTTAAAAAATGGTGTGAGTATACATAAAGGTTCCCCAACTCATTACATAGGTCCCCATAATTTTTTTGAGAAAAACAATTTGGATGCTTCGGGCGCCAAATCCATAGGTTTATATAAACGAAAAATCTGGAAAATTGGGTGATTCTTAAAAAAGGCTTGTAAATGTGAAAATGGGCGTTAAACAAATGTTGTGAGTATACGTAAAGGTTCCCCCAACTAATTACAGAGGCCTTCATAAAGTTTTTTGAGAAAATATTTTGGGTTCTCTGTGCGCCAGATCCATGGGCTAATATACACGAAAAATTAGGGGACATGGTCGATTCTTAAAAAAGGGAAAGATTGTAAATGCGAAAATGGGAGTTATAAAAATGGTGTGAGTATACGTGAAGGTTCTCCAACTCATTAAAAAGGTCCCCATAAATCTTTTTGAGAAAACAATTTTCGGTGCTCCGGACGCCAGATCAATGGGCTAATAAACACGAAAACTCATGGAATATGGGCTATTTTTAAAAAATGGCTTGAAAATGCGAAAATGGACGTTAAAAAATTGTGTGAGTATATGTGAACATTCCCCAACTACTTACGGAAAACCTCATAAAGTTTTTTGAGAGAAAAAAATTGGGTGCTCCGGGCGCCAAATCCAAGGGCCAATACACACAAAAAATTGGGGAATTTGGGTTATTCATAAAAAAAAAGGCTTGTAAATGCAAAAATGGGCATTAAAAAAATGGTGTAAGTATACGTGAAGGTTTCCAACTCATTAAGGAGGTCCTCATAAAGTTTTTTGAGAAAGAAAATATAGGTGCTTCAGGTGCGAGATCCATGGGCTAATACACACAAAAAATCAGGGAATATGGGCGATTCTTAAAAAAGGGCTTGTAAATGTGAAAATTGTCGTTAAAGAAATGGTGTGAGTATAAGTGAAGGTTCGCCAACTCATTACGGAGGTCCTCATAAAGATTTTTGAGAAAAAACTTTTGGGTGCTCCGGGGGCCAGATACATGGGCTAATACACATGAAAAATCGGGGAATATGGGCGATTTTTAAAAAAGAGCTTGTAAATGCAAAAATGGGAATTAAAAAAGGTGAGAGTATACATGAAGGTTCCCCAACTCATACGGAGGTCCTCATAATGATTTTGAGAAAACAATTTGGTACTCTGAGCGCCAAATCCATGAGCACACCAAAAATCGGGGAATTTGGACTATTCTCAAAAAATGACTCGTAAATTTGAAAATGACATTAAAAAATGGTGTGAATATACGTGAAGGTTCCCCAACTCATTACGGAGGTCCTTATAAAGTTTTCTTGAGAAAATTATTTTGGATGCTCTGGGCGCCAGATCCATGGGCTAATACACACAAAAAATCATTGAATATAGGTTATTCTTAAAAAAGGGCTTGTAAATACGAAAATGGGCGTTAAAAACTAGTGTGAGTATACGTGAAGGTTTCCCAACTCATTACGGAGGTCCTGATAAATATTTTGGGGTGCTTCGGGTCACATATCCAAGGGCTAGTACATACGAAAAATCTGGTAATATGGATGATTTTTACAAAGGGGCTTGTAAATGCGAAAATGGACGTTAAAAATGGTGTGAGTATACGTCAAGGTTCCCAACTCATTTCGGGGGTCCTCATAAAGTTTTTTGTGAAATAAATTTTGGCTGCTCTGGCTACCAGATCCACAAGGTAATAAACACAAAAAATTGGGGAATTTGGGCAATTCTTTAAAATGGCTTGTAAATGTGAAAATGGCGTTAAAAATGGTGTGAGTATATGTGAAAGTTTCCTAACTCATTATAGAGTTCGAAATAAAGTTTTTTGGAAAAACAATTTAGGGTGCTCCGTGCGCCAGATCCACGGGCTAATACACACGAAAACTAGGGAATATGAGCGATTCTTAAAAAAAGGGCTTGTAAAGGTGAAAATGAGCGTTAGAAAAATGGTGTGAGTATACGTAAAACTCACTACGAAGGTGCTCATAAAGAATTTTAGGAAAAAACTTTCAGTGCTTCAAGCGCCAGATCAATGGGGTTATACACACGAAAAATCAGGGAATTTGGGCGATTCTCAAAAAAGGGATGGTAAATGCGAAAATGGATATTAAAAATGGCATTAGTATATGTTAAGGTTCTCCAACTCATTACAAAGGTCCTCATAAAGCTTTTTGAAAAAATAATTTTGGGTGCTCTGGGCGCCAGATCCATGGGTTAATACACATGAAAAATTGGGGAATATGGGCGATTAAGGGATTGTAAATGTGAAAATGGGCGTTAAAAAATGGTGTGAATATACGTGAAGGTACCCCAACTCATTATCGAGGTCCTCATAAAGTTTTTTGAGAAAAACCCTTTGGGTGCTCTGAGCGACAGATCCATTGGCTACTACACACGAAAAATTAGGGAATTTGGGCGATTCTTTAAAAAGTGCTTGTAAATGCAAAAGTTGGCGTTAAAAAAATTGTGTGAGTATACGTGAAGGTTCCCTAGCTCATTAGGGAGGTCCTCGTAAAGTTTTTTGAGAAATAAATTTGGGGTGCTCTGGGCGCCAGATTCATGGGCTAATACACACGAAATATCGAGGAATATCAGCGAATCTTAAAAAGGGACTTGTAAATGCAAAAATGGGTTTTAAGAAATTGTGTGAGTATACGTGAAGGTTCCCTAACTCATTACGGAGGTCCTCATAAAGTTTTTAAAGAAAAATATATTGGGTGCTTCGGGCGCTTGATCCATGGGCTAATACACACGAAAAATCAGAGGATTTGGGCGATTCTTAAAAAAGGGCTTGTAAATACGAAAATATACATTAAAAAATGGTGTAAGTATACATGAAGGTACCCCAACTCATTAAGAAGGTCCTTATAAAAAAATTTGAGATTAAAAATTTTGGGTCCTCCGGGCGACAGATCTATGGGCTAATAAACACGAAAAATTCGAGAATATGGGCGATTCTTAAAAATGGGCTTGTAAATGCGAAAATTGGCATTTTAAAAAATTGTGTGACTATACATGAAGACTCCACAACTTATTAGAGAGGTCCTCATAAAGTTTTTTGAGAAAATAATTTTGGGTGCTCCACGCGCCTGATCAATTTGCTATTATTACACACGAAAAATTGAGAAATTTGGACGATTCTTAAAAAAGGCATGTAAATGGGAAAATGGGCATTAAAAAAATGGTGTGAATATACATGAAGGTTCCCGAACTCATTACAGAGGTCCTCATAAAGTTTGAAAACATTTTGGGTGCTCCGGGCACTAGATACATGGGCTAAACACACACAAAAAATCGAGAAATATGGGCGATTCTTAAAAAAGTCCTTGTAAATGCAAAAATGAGAGTTTAAATGGTGTATGTATACATGAAGGTTCCCCAACTCATTATGGAGATACTCATAAAGTTTTTTGAGAAAAACTTTTTGGGTGCTCCGGGCGCTAGATCATAGGCTAATACACACGAAAAATCAGGGAATTTAGGAGATTCTTAAAAAAGGGCTTGTAAATGCAAAAATGGGTGTTAAAAAAATGGTGTGAGTATACATGAACGTTTTCAACTCATTATGGAGGACCTTATAATTTTTTTCAAAAAACAATTTTGGGTAATACACACGAAAAGTTAGGGAATATTGGCAATTTTTTAAAAAAGGGCTTGTAAATGCGAAAATGACATTAAAAATGGTTTGAGTATACTTGAAAGTTCCCCAACTCAATACAGAGCTCCTCATAAATTTTTGTAGAAAATAAATTTGGGTACTCCGGGAGCTAGATCCATGGCCTTATACACAAGAAAAATCGGGGAATTGGGGTGATTCGTAAAAAGGGATTTTAATGCAAAAATGAGAGTTAAAAATATGGTGTGAGTATATGTGAAGGTTCCCCAACTCATTACGGAGGTCCTCATAAAGTTTTTAGAGAAAAACATTTTGGGTGCTTAGGGTGCTAAATCCATGGGCTAATACATAGGAAAAATCGAAAATTTGGGCGATTCTTTAAAAGATCTTGTAAATGCGAAAATGGATGTCAAAAAATGGAGTGAGTACATGTGAAGGTTCCCCAAATCATTATAGAGGTCCTCATAAGTTTTTTGAGAAAAAAAGTTTGGGTGATCTAGGCGCCAGATCCATTACACACGAAAAATCGGGTAATATGGGTGATTCTAAAAAAGGGCTTGTAAATACAAAAATATGTATTAAAAATATTAAGTGAGTATACGTGAAGGTTCCCCAACTCATTGCGGAGGTCCTCATAAAGTTTATTGAAAAATTTTATTTTGGGTGCTCTGGGTCTCAAATCCAGGGGCTAATACACACGAAAAATCGGAAAATTTCGGCGATTCTTAAAAAGGGCTTGTAAATGAGAAAATAAGCGTTAAAAAATGGTGTGAATATACGTGAAGGTTCTCCAACTCATTACGGAGTTCCTCATAGTATTTTTTGAGGAAAAAATGTTGGGTACTCCAGGCGCCAGATCCACGGGCTAACACACGAAAAGTCAGGGAATATGGGCGATTCTTAAAAATGGGCATGTAAATGCAAAAAGGAGCGTTCAAAAAATGGTGTGAGTATACGTGAAGGTTTCCCAACTCATGGCGGAGGTCCTCATAAAGTTTTTTGAGAAAAAGTTTTTGGGTGCTCCGGGCGCCAAGTCCATGGACTAATACATAGGAAAAATTGGGGAATTTGGGCGATTTTGAAAAAGGTCTTGTAAATGCGAAAATAGGTGTTTAAAAAATAGTGTGAGTATACGTGAATGTTTTTTAACTCATTACGGAGCTCCTCATAAAGTTTTTCAGAAAATATTTTGGGTGCTCCAGTAAATCCATGGGCTAATACAGGTAAAGTCATATGGGGGATTCTAAAAAAAGGGAATGTAAATGCGAAAATGGCGTTAAAAAAGTGGTGTTAGTATACATGAAGGTTCCCTAACTCATTACGGAGGTCCTCATAAAATTTTTTGAGAAAAGAATTTTGGGTGCTCTGGGCTCTAGATCGATGGCCTAACACACGAAAAATTAGGGAATTTGGGAGATTCATAAAAAGGGCTAATAATGCCAAAATGGGCGTTAAAAAAATACGGTGAGTATACCTAAAGTTTCCCCAACTCATTATGGAGGTCCTCATAAAGTCTTATATGGAAAAAAATTTGGGTTCTTCGGGCGCCATATCCATGGGTTGAAACACACGAAAAATCGGGGAATTTGGGTGATTCTCAACAAAGGGCTTGTAAATGTGAAAACGGGTGTTAAAAATATGGTGTGAGTAAACATGAAGGTTCCCTAACTTAGTACGGATGTCCTCATAAAATTTTTTGAGAAAATAATTTTGGGTGCTCCAGACGCTAGATCCATGGACTATAATAATACACACAAAAAATAGGGAAATTTGGGTGTTTCTTAAAAAAGAGTTTGTAAATGCGAAAATGGGCGTTAAAAAATGGTGTGAGTATACGTGAAGGTTCTCCAACTCATTACGGAGGTCCTCATAAAGATTTTTGAGAAAAATATTTTGGGTGCTCTAGGCGTCAGATCCATAAAACACGAAAAAATCAGAGAATATGGGCGATTCTTAAAAAAAGGATTGTAAATGCAAAAATGGACGTTAAAAATATGGTGTGAGTACATGTGAAGGTTCCCAACTCATTACGAAGGTCCTCATTAAGTTTTTTGATAAAAAATTTTGGGTTCTCCGGGCCAGATCCAAATCTAATACATATGAAAAATTGGGAAATATAGGCTACTCTTAAAAAAAAGGCTTGTAAATGCGAAAATGGGTGTTAAAAATAGTTTGAGTATACGTGAAGGTTGCCCAAATCATTACGGATGTCCTCATAAAATTTTTTGAGAAAAGAATATTGGGTGCTCTGGGCGCACACAAAAAATTAGGGAATTTGGGGGATTCATTAAAAAGTGCTTCTAGGGATTAGTATGAAAATCCGCAGGAAAAAAATCCGCAGGAAACTTATTTTCCTGCAAATTTTCATACTAATCCCCAGGAAAATCCTCATGTAAGTGAGACTTTTATAAAATCAAGCGGAAGTCTAACTTGACATTGTCTAAAACCATCTAAGATTGAGAAAATAGAAATTTGGGACGCAGCCCATACAATAGTCTCAAAAGTAAAAGAAAGACATAGAAGACATAGGGTGATCCAATCTTCAAATACAATGAGGACTCACCAAAGGTTCACTTCACAATCCTCTAGGAACCTAGCCACAAGTATGTGAATCAGGAATGTCGGATCCTACATTTGATAAGAATGTAGGCAAGAATATGTGTTAGTACAATCAAGTTTTAAATATGATGGCTAGCATAAACAACATAAACATAAGCGTTAGTCAACATAAGACATAAGGCATAATCATAATGAATAAATAATAAGCATTATAATGAAAGAGGAATACTTCGTTAAGCAACCTCACATATCCTTTGTAACACTCTATAAACTAGTAGGCTAAAACTAGAGCTAAACGTTGGGGTTAGAGTCAGGGAAGTGGGTAAGGTCCAAGGGAGAGGACTAGTGAAGTCCACTCTCCCCTAGACACTGCCTCAGTAACCACGACCACCACCACAGCTCGTGGTGTAGTCCGTTGTGGGCTAGGCAGTGTGCTTGCCAAGCTGCTCAAAATGAGAGCCTCCCCCACGAGCTACTTGACGGCTCGTGAAGGACACAAACGGCCGTGGGAGTGGTCATGGTCTTCACTTAGCTTCAAGGGGGCCAAGTCATGAAGACCTAGCCACTGCCTCAAGGCCCACAAAAGGGATAACAGCTTGTGGCCTTGACCATCGCTCGTGGATCCCCTCGTGAGATTGCCTTGGGCTTGTGAGCTAAAGGCACAAGTTGCCTAAGCCACTACCTCAAGACCACGGATGGGACCATGGCTCGTGGAAATGACCACGGCTTGTGCAGCCCCACATGGTCCCTGGCAACTCACATTAAGTGAGGGGCGTTTTAGGAAATTTTGGTTTAAGTCCAATTAAAGTGAAGTCATTTTGGGTGAGCTTAGGGTCACTATATAAGTCATTTTTAAGTCAAATTCACCTAAACTAAGTCATATTTTCACAACACTCAAATATTTCTGAAAGTTCATATCCTTTCCAAAAATTCTCTCTCGAGAACTTCAAAGAAGAAGAAGAAGAAAGAGGAGGAAGTTGGGGCTAGGGTTCAAGGAGCAAGGTCTTCTACTCAATTTGTTTGGATTTCATTGCTAATTTATGGTATTCCTTCATCCATGGAAAGCTTTCATCCATGGAGTCCCTTCAAAACCCAAATTTCAAAGATAGAAATTCCCCAAAAGCTAGGGTTTGACTCGAAGTCATGGGTTCCTTTCAAAAATGATTCTAATGCTTGAATTACTTTATATTATGATTGAATTGAGGATTTATTATGGTTTTTATGTTGAAATACCCAAGAACTCATGAAATCCCCATATTACTCAATTATGATCTTGTGATGTGGGTTTGTTGATTATAGAAGAATGTTATGAAATTATGCTTGTGACAGTTAGGTTACTTGAATTATGTTATTATCCATGTCTAATGTAGTAATTCTAGATGTGTTTATGGAAATATGATCTTTGATCCTTGAAGGGAAAAGTATGAGAATTATGCATGATTTATGAAGTTTTGTATTTGCTTTAAGAACACTTTGAGAGTAAAGTGAATATGATTATGATTTAGTTTTTGTGTTGTTGGAAGGTTATCCTTATATACACACGTATGTATGAATATGATATGATGTGACAGATTTTCTCACAATATGATGATTCTAAGGTTGAAAGGTTATTCTCAGATATTGAATTTATGAGCTATAGTATGAATTATGTTTGATTGAGTGTCAAGACATTCTTCCATGACTATGAACTTAAGTCAAGACTTAATATGTAATCATGGGAATTAATGCTTAGCACCGAGTGGATATGAATATGAGATGGAAGCTTGTACGATAGTTGAGTCTGATTTCCCAATGAAAGCTTTTACATTAGTTGAGTCCGACTTTCCAAATGGTTTCCTTCTACCTTAGTTGAGTCTGGGTTCCCAAAGTATGTATCTCATGAGATGGAAACCTTCTACCTAAGTTGAGTTTGGGTTTCTAGTAGCAATCTTCTTATCCCATAAACTATGTGCCCTCATAGGTTATATAGCTAGTGAATCCACCAAAGCTAAGAGTATGGTTCTACCTTAGGCAAGTAGGACAACCCCATTTCGGTGTGGGGTAGACACCGGATTCCATGGTAAGCTCACATGGTCTATGTCGGTTAAGGCTTATTCCCCACTATGATAGTATGAACATAAACATGAATTATGAACTATAGCTACTCAAGAAGCTTTACTTAGTGTGGGTGAGATTATGGGATCTTATTCAAGCATTGCACAAGTATGCTTTGAGGGTATTATGATATGTCCCTCTTATGACATTATGATCTATGAGTTGATTATGCTTATGACTTGTGCTTTTCCATTACCTTCAAAATGATGCTTTAACTTAGTAAATTGCATGCATACAACTGAAATGTCCCTTTTAGCATGATTTCAATGTTTTTATGCATGGCTATCATACTTAGTGCATTTTTTTACTAACCCATATTTTCCTACATTTTTCCCAAGTGTAGGATCTGGTTCTTAAGGTGGTCCCCATTGTGGCTAAAACTTGGATTTACTCATTTCTCCTGCTTGTTGGTAAGTCCTCATGATTCGAGGACAGATATTTTCATTTAGTAATTTCTTTTCTTGTATTTCCTTTTCGGACTATGTTGTATGGGTTATGTCCCTTTTATTTCGACTATTGTAATAGATGGCTAGATTGAGATAAGTCTAGACTTCCACTTTTCTTTATAAAAATTTTGGACTTGAAATGCGTTTTTACTCTTATTGTTCTATTGCTTACGTTATGATATGCTAAGTGGCTTACATGGGGCCTTTTGGAGTTCTATGTGCCTTGTTACATCTAGGGGGTACCCCTGGGTCGTGACAAACTTGGTAATTAGAGCACGAGGTTTAGAATGATTCTAGAATGATGTCTCATAAGCCACGTCTAGTAGAGTCTTGTTCATGAGTGTGAAACGCGCCACACATATGAATGAGAGGCTATAAGATGTTTAGGAAATTTCACTTCTTCATTACTCTTAAGTTATGCCTTTGAATTTAACTCTAGAAGATTTCTCTTTTCTAATCCTTCTTTTGTGTCTTCAGGATATGAATACACGTAGGGATAATGCTAGAAGGATGCAAGAAGACAATGTGAATCAAGGAGCTCCTCCTCAAGATAATCAAGCTCCGGTTGATCCCGTGGTTGAGAATGTGACCCATGTGGAGTTTAGATCTACTATCCAAATGTTGGTTCAAGTCGTGATGGCTCAACCAAATAGAGAAATTGTAGCTCCGGTGAATCCTAATGTGAATTTGTCTGCTTCAAGGGTTAGGGATTTTGCTAGAATGAACCCTCCCGAATTTTATGGCTCCAAAGTGGAAGAGGATCCCTAAAGGTTTATCGATGAGGTTTATAAAGTTCTTACTATTATGGGGATATCTTCAGAAGAGAATGTGGAGTTAGCCACTTACCAACTAAAAGATGTTGCTCAAGTATGGTATGATCTGTGGAAGAGGGAAAGACCCGTAGGAGCGGTCTTGGTTGAATGGGAAACGTTAACATCGACATTTATTAATAGATTCTTTCCTCGAGAGTTGAGGGAAGCTAAGGTGGAAGAGTTCATTAACCTTCATCAAGGAAGTATGTGCGTGAAAGAGTATTCCCTAAAATTCACTCAATTATCCAAGTATGCTCCAACTATGGTGGCAGATTCAAGGGATGAGATGAGTAGGTTTTTGACGGGTGTGTCCGACTTGTTTGCAAGAGAATGTCGTACGACAATGCTCCATCATGACATGGATATCTCAAGGCTTATGTTGTACACTCAAAAAATTGAGGAGTCAAAACTCAAGGAAAAGAACAGAGAGGAGAAAAGAGCTAGAACCGGTGATGGGAACTTCTCCAATGCTAGGTCCAATGGACGAGGTCGACCAAGGTTTAAGAAAAAGTTTTCTAACCAAGGTTCCTCTAGTGCTCCAAGGGTCAACAAGGATAAAGTTTTCAACCCCTAAACCTCAAGGAGGTAATAGTGGTGGTTCTTATGTGGCTAGGCATAATTGTGTAAAATTTGGTAGAAAGCATGATGGTAAGTGGCTAGTTGGCACCGATTGGTATTTTAGTTGTGGGAATATTGGCCACAAGATGAGATATTGTTCGATGCTCAAGGTTAAGGGAAGGGAAGATAAACAAGCTCCTCCAAGAGGTTCAAACTCCAATGCCCAAAAGCAAAACCACTTTTATGCTCTTCAATCCCGAGGTGACCAAGAAAGCTCCTCGGATGTGGTGACTGGTATGTTAAAAGTCTTTTCTATTGATGTATATGCCTTGTTAGATCCTGGTGCTACATTGTCCTTTGTGACACCTTTTGCGGCCATGAAGTTTGATATACTTCCTGAAGTGTTAGTAGAACCTTTTTCGGTCTCTACCCTGGTTGGTGACTCAGTGGTGGCTAAGAGAGTCTATAGGGGATGTCCCATTTCCTTATTCCATAGATTTACCTTGGTGGATCTAGTAGAGTTAGACATGTTAGAATTTGATGTAATTTTGGGTATGGATTGGTTGCATGCATGTTATGCCTCTATTGATTATAGGACTCGGGTGGTTAGATTCCTATTCCCAAATGAGCCTATCTTAGAGTTGAAGGGGGAAATTCTATCCCTAGAGGTCAATTTGTCTCTTGTCTTAAAGCTAGGAAGATGATCTCCAAAGGGTTTATTTACCATCTTGTTAGGGTGAGGGATGTTAAATCCGAAACCCCTTCTTTAGAGTAGGTTCCGGTAGTTTCTGGAAGTTTTTCTCGATGATTTACCCGATATCCCCCCAAGCAGGAAATAGATTTTGGTATTGACCTTTTACCGAATACGCAACTTATCTCCATTCCTCCTTATAGAATGGCTCCGGTGGAGTTGCAAGAGTTGAAAGAGCAATTAAAAGATTTGCTAGATAAGGGTTTTATCCGACTTAGTATCTCTCCATGGGGTGCTCTGGTATTGTTTTTTAGAAAGAAGGACGGGTCTCTTAGAATGTGCATCGATTATTGTCAATTGAATAAAGTGACCATCAAGAATTAATATCCTCTTCCGAGAATTGATGACTTGTTTGACCAACTTCAAGGGGCTAGCTATTTCTCCCAGATTGATCTTTATTCAGGTTATCACCAATTAAGGGTGAGATGGGTTGATATTCCTAAGACGGACTTTAGGACCCGTATGGTCACTATGAATTTGTGGTTATGTCATTTGGGTTGACTAATGCTCCGGCGGCATTTATGGACTGGATGAATAAAGTGTTTAGGCAATACCTAGACATGTTTGTGATTGTGTTTATCAACGATATTTTGATCTATTCAAGGAGTGAGAATGAACATGTGGACCATTTGAGAATTGTATTGCAAGTTCTTAAGGATCAACAACTTTTTACGAAGTTTAACAAGTATGAATTTTGGTTAAGGTCCGTAACTTTCCTTGGTCACACTGTGTCAAGCAAAGGTATTGAGGTAGATCCTAAGAAAATGGATGTGGTCAAGAGTTGGATTTGCCAAATGAGTTGGCTCCGGTATTTCATGTTTCTATGCTTAAGAAGTGTATTGGAGATCCGACATCCATTATTCCCATAGAAGGGTTGGAAGTTGATGAAAGTCTTTCATATGAAGAGGTTCCAGTAGAGATCCTAGACCGGTAAATCAAGAGATTGAGAAACAAGGAAATAACTTTCGTAAAGGTTTTCATTTAGTTAAGGGTGCTACTTGGGAGGCCGAGGCCGATATGAAGTCCCGATATCCTCATATTTTTCCTTCTACTCCTATTCAAGCTTGAGGTAATTAGTTCCTCTTGAGTCTTAGTGTTTTGGGAGTCATGTGTGTTATGTGTGTTTTTCCATGATTTCCTTATGTTATATATGTTCTTGAGAAATTCATGTGTAGTAAGAAAATGAATTTTCATGATTTGTGTGTTCCTCATATTGTTGTGCATTTAGTATGAGTTGCATATTTGACTTCATGAGATGAATTGATGAACATGCTTTGGTATGCTTTTGAGAGTAATTGCATATTGGCTACATGGTATTGTGTTGAGCATGCTTTTAGTTGGAGAAGTTAGTTGTAATACCCCGGAAACTAGTACACCAAACTAGATCCTCAAGCTAGGATTCTAGAGTTTGATGTATGTGGATTAGAGTTACAGATGAGACTTCCCGTGCATAGAATAAGGGATTTAGTGGTTTAACGTCAAGGTACATGTTAGACCTCGTAGTATACAAGATCACCTAGGGTTTGCTTAAGGGTATCAAGGGCAAGGGCCAAGGGAAAAAGGGGCAAAGCCTAAGCCAAACGCCAAGGCTCCCCCCACCTTGGCAAGGTACTGCCCAAGGTCCACGACCACCTTCACGACCAGTGATCTTGACCACGGTCCGTGAAGGGCTCATGAAGACCCCTTAGCTTTGTGAGAGGCAAGGCATTAGGCCCTAACTACTATCTAAGAGACCATGACCATCACCACGGATCGTGGGAGGTCTTGTGGTCATGCCTTAGATATTTGAGGCCAAGACTCATTGGGCAAACCACTACCTAAGGGAGCACAGACAAGACCATGGCTCGTGAGTCCAGTCGTGGTGCATAGCACCATGGTTGCCAAATAAGGGTCAAATTAGTAAATTCATTTTTAGTTAGTAATAAAAGGGGGTCGTTTTATATGGACTTTATACACCTAGATATATTATTTTAAGTCACTAACCTCACCAACTAAGTTATTTAGAATCAAAATCCCAAAACACTCTCCTCTCAAATATTTCTCTCTCTAGAAAACCCAAGGCTTGAAGAAGAAGAAAGAGCTTGAAGCTTAGGACAATAACGAAGACCCCATTGTTGAAGGCTTGTGTAGGGATTTGATTTAAGGTATGTTTAGTTTATTCATCTATGGGTTATTCCACCCATAGAGTCCCCTAGGTTTCCCCTAATTTGTGAAGAAGAACCCCAATCTAAGTTAGGGTTTCTTCCAATGTGTGGGTTTTAGTTGGGTATGATTCCACTTGGATGGATAATACTTATTCATGGTTAATTTAGTGTTGATTCATGATATTATGATGAACGTATGTGAATTCCATGGTTAACCCTAGAAATCAAAGTATGTGTGTTTACGCCTTGTGAAGAGAAATTAATGACTCTTGATAGATCTTCTAGAATTGCTATCATGTATATAACTTATTCAAGAATAGGAATATGAAATCATGAATTGATATAGATAGATTTATGATTGTATGATAGATCATGAATTCTAGTGATTGAATTTGGGACTTTTTGATGAATTATGACTAGAATTGCCTACGAATAAGGCTTGTGATTATTATGTCTTGTGATCTAAACAAATATGATGATTATAGAGTAAAGCTTGAGAGTATGTCTTGAAATCAAAGATGATGATCACTAGGGCTTATAGAGTAAGTCTAATATGATGAGATAGATTGCATAAAAATGGTATACAAATTAGATAGAGTTGTGGTGGAAGGCTTTTACCCACATGACCTACCTAGAACTATATGAATGAATGTATGTAGAATGTGAAAGGTCTTCTTACATAGAATGATTCTAGGTTGACTTAATAACCTAAAATGAATCAAAATCATGTTAGACTAGAATAACTTGAAGTTGTGGTATGTGATCCCTTCATGTGTAGCTTGACTTGGAAAGACAAGACCATTTCATGGTAGCCTAGGATTGTGGATTTATTCTCTCCTATGGATAGCTTGAACTAGCATTGTAGAATGCCTTCATGATAGCTTAACTTGGTTAGGCCAAGACCATTTCATGGTATCTTTAGGATTGAGGACATAAACTCTCCTAATGGTAGCTTGGGATTGAGAACCATACTCTCCTAAGGATAGCTTACATTAGCATCTTGGTGTGGTTGTAAAGGTAGCTTGACTTTGCAATGTAAGAGGCATGTCAAGGGTAGCTTGAGTTAGTAGTACTCATAGTAGTTTAGGATTGAGGATTCATACTCTCCTAAGGGTAGCTTGCATTAGCATCATGGGATGTGTTGCATGGTAGGTAGGATGGGACATTTGTATCCTTCCTTAAATAGCTTAGTCTTGCATGATATTATGCCCTCCATGGTAGCTTGACTTATCATAATGTAGTCATGTTAACTAGATTATTAGCTTGGTATAGTCTAGTAGGGTGCTATACCTTGGTAGCCTTGAATTGATGACTTGTGCTCATTCATGTGTGATGTATTGCCTTGTACTAAGAAGAGAAGTACCGTAAGTGAATAGAGCAAAATAGTCAAGAGGGACTAGTCCCCAACTAGTAAGCATTAATATGGGATCCTATTCATACATTAATTGCACAAGGATGACTTGAGGCTAGTTATGAAGGGTTCTCTTATATGGTGTAGTTAGAATGGATTGTGGCCATAGTTGCTTTCCATGATATGATTGACTAAGGTGATAGATCCCTTGTCTATATGAAGTAAGCTAAAGAATGAGACCAAATAAATGGTAAGTATTAACATGGTGACTTCAAGGATATGCTTAGTGTGTGTGGTATTATGGGATGCCATCCATGCATTACACAAGTGTGCCTTGAGGTTATTTAGGAGTATAGTGCTCTTATGATATGAAAAACTGAGTCTTGACTATGAATGTGGACTATGACCAAGAATGACCAAAAAAGGGTACTTAGTTTGGATGGTAGTATGGGATGCCATTCATGCATTGCACAAGTATCCTTTGAGGTGGCTTGTGGAGTAATTCTCTTGTAATAATAAAGACTAAGTGTTGAAGAATAATAGTATGAAGGTCTAAGTAAAGACTATGCCGTGAACATGATTTATCTCATATGCTCATTACTTATGTCTTATGCTGACTTATGATTATATGATGATTTTGTTGGAGATTATGCTATGACTATGTTATTATCTCTTATGCTTATTTTTTATGTTGACTAACCATTTTGAGATGCTCTTATGATGTTGTGCTAGCTATCATACTTGGTACATTTTGTACTAATGCATACTTTGCCTGTATTCTAATCAAATGTAGGGTTTCGGAGATTGAGTTCCTTTGGAGGCTACGTTTCTAAGGAGCAAGAAGAGTTGAAGCATTGGTGAGTCTTCATTGCTTCAAGGACAAACCCTTTATTTCCCTTTATGTCATTTCTTTATGTTTTAGACTTTTATATGGGTTGTGTCCCAAGAGTTATATTAGATGGTTTGAGACAAAAGTGTAGTTAAGACTTCCACTTGCTTTATGAAAATGTTTTCCATTATATGGTTAAAAGTTTTTAAATTTTCCTTACTTTTCTATTATCTTATGTTATTATATGCTAAGGGCTTGTACTAGACCCCTTCTGGGTCAAGTACGCCATGTTACGTCTAGAGGGTACCCTGGGTCGTGACAAACTTGGTAATTAGAGCACAAGGTTTAGAATGGTTCTAGGATTGTCTTAAACCACGTCTAGTAGTCTTGTTTATAAATGTGAAGTGCACCACATGTATGAATAGGAGGCTATTGGATATTTAGGAAATCTCACGTATTCATTCTCTTAGTCGTGCCATAGAGTTTAGCTTTATTAGGTCCTTCTTCTAATCCGTGCTCGTTGATTTTTAGGGTATGGCTAATACAAGGGCTAATGCTAGGAGAGATAAGGAAGAAAGTGGAGAACAAGAGGTTCCTCCCCAAGTTCCACACCAAGCTCCTCCTCAAGCTCCAAATGACCCTCCAATTGAGAATGTCACTCTTGCTAAGTTGAGGGCTTCTATGCAGTTATTGGCTCAAGCCTTGATGGCTCAAGCCAATAGAGAGGTTGTGGCTTCGTCAAACTCAATAAAGGGGATGGCTGCTTCTAGAGTGAGAGAGTTTTTGAGGATGAATCCTCCAAAGTTTAGTGGCTCCAGGTGGAAGAGGATCCAAATGGGTTCATAGAGGAGGTTTATAAGACACTTGCTATCATGGGGGTAACTTCTAGAGAGATAGCAGAACTAGCCACTTATTAATTGAAGGATGTTGCTCAAATATGGTATGAAGAATGGAAAGGTAGTAGTCCGGTAGAAGCAGGCCCTATAGAGTGGGAAGTGTTTAAGGAGGCATTTCTAGATAGGTTCTTTCCCCGGGAATTGAGAGAAGCCAAAGTGGGAGAATTTATCAACCTTAAGTAAGGTAGTATGAATGTTAAAGAGTACTCCTTGAAATTCACTTTATTGTCTAAGTATACTCCATCTATGGGAGAAAGTCTGAGGGATATGATGAATAGGTATGTGACGGGGGTGTCCAAGTTATTATCAAAAGAATGTCGTACGGCAATGCTCCATGATGATATGGATATCTCACGTCTTATGGTGTATGCTCAACAAATGGAGGAAGATAAGCTTAATGAGGCATGATCTATAGAGAAAAAGAGGTCTAGGGTGGATAATGATAAGTCCTTTCATGATGGGTCCGATGGACATGGTCGTTCTAGGAATCGACAAAAATTTTCTAGACAAGGCTTTTCTAATGCTCCTAAGCATAAGGATGAGACGGTGTCTACCCCTAGGCCACAAGGGATAAGTAATGAGTACCTAAGGCCCACTTGTGCTAGGTGTGGTAAGAGGCATGAGGGTAGGTGTTTGGCCGGTAGAGATAGTTGCTTTAGTTGTGGTAAGAGTGGCCACATAAAGAAGGATTGTCCAAAGGCAAAGGCTACAAGAAAAGAGGGTAAGCAAGTTGCCACTAGTAGTGAGGATGTAGAACCTCAAAAGAAGAATAGGTTGTATGCTCTCCAATCTAGAGAAGATCAAGAGTGATCTCCTCATGTCCCTTCCGGTATCTGTTTTATGCTTTAGTAAATTTCTGGATTTCTTGTTTTTTATGACTTGTTATGTTGGACTTGAAGTTATCTTTAGTATGAATGATGTTTAGAAGATCATGTGTAGGATTACTCCCAAGGGGGAGATAGTATGCCTATCTAATAGGTTATTATGTGATTGTCATGATTTCCTTATATGCATGTTCATGAAAATGCTTAGGTCTTGTTAGAAATGACTTATATGCATTGTTTTTCTCATGTTGCAGTGCATTGAGTAGAGTTGCATATAGACTTCATGAGATGATTAGATGAGCATGCGTTAGTTTGGAGTTGAAAGATTCCTCCTTGAATAAATTCTTTTTGAGAGTAAATTGCATTTAGGCTCCATGAGTGTATGTTGAGCATGTTTTATCTAGGAGATATTATTTCCTCCTTGATAAATGAATAGATATAGAATTTCATGCATTTTGGGTTGTTAGATGTAGTTCCTACTCCCTTGTGTTGCATTGAGTATGTTTAGCTTAGAGTTGAAGTTTTCCTCCTTAGTTGTGTGCATTTAGATGTATTGTATGCATAATGGGCTGCTAGTCTAGAGTCGTTTCCTTTAAGAAGTGTTTAGAATCTTCATTCAAGGATGAATGTTCCCAAAGGGGAGATATTGTAATACCCCGGAAACTAGTAGACCAAACTAGAGCCTCAAGCTAGATTTCTAGAGTTTGATGTATGTGGATTAGAGTTGTAGATGAGACTTCCCATGCATTAGAATAAGGGGTTTAGTAGTTGAACGTCAAGGTACTTATTAGACCTCATAGTATAGAAGACCACCTAGGGTTTGGTTAAGGGTAGCAAGGGAAAGGGCCAAGGCAAAAAAGGGCAAAGCCTAAGCCAAAGGCCAAGGCTGCCCCCACCTTGGCAAGGTACTATCCAAGGTCCACGACCACCTTCACGACCAGTGGTCTTGACCACAGTCCGTGAAGGAGCTCGTGAAGACCCCTTAGCTTTGTGGAAGGCAAGCCACTGGGGCCTATCTACTGCCTAAGAGACTACAACCATCACCACAGATCATGGCCTTGACCACAGATCGTGGGAGGTCTCATGGTCATGCCTTGGACTTTTGAGTCCAAGAATCATTGGCCTAGCCACTGCCTAAGGGACCACGACTCGTGGTCTTGACCACTCCTCGTGAGTCCAGTCGTGGTGCCTGGCACCATGGTAGCCAATTGAGGGTCAAATTAGTAAATTCATTTTTAGTTAGAAACAAAAGGGGGTCATTTTATATGGACTTTATACACCTAGATAGACTATTTTAAGCAATTAACCTCCCCAACTAAGTCATTTAGAATCAAAACCTCAAAACACTCTCCTCTCAAGTTTTTCTCTCTCTAGAAAACCCAAGGCTTGAAGAAGAAGAAAGAGCATGAAGCTTAGGTCAAGAACGAAGACTCCATTGTTAAAGGCTTGTGTAGGGCTTTGATTTTAGGTATGTTTTGCTTATTCATCTATGGGTTCTTCCACCCATAGAGTCCCCTAGGTTTCCCCTAATTTGTGAAGACGAACCCTAATCTAAGTATGATTCCAACTGGTTGGATAATACTTATTCATGGTTAATTTAGTGTTGATTCATGATATTATGATGAATGTATGTGAATTCCATGGTTAACCCTAGAAATCAAAGTATGTGGGTTTATGCCCTGTGAAGAGAAATTGATGACTCTTGATAGATCTTCTAGAATTGTTATCATGTATAGAACTTATTCAAGAATATGAAATCATGAATTGAGCAAGATTTATGAATGTATGATATATCATGAATTGTAGTGATTGAATTTGGGACTTTTTGATGAATTATGACTAGAATTACCTATGAATAAGGCTTGTGATTATTATGCCTTGTGATCTAAACAAATATGATACTTGTAGAGTAAAGCTTGAGAGTAGGGCTTGATATCAAAGATGATGATCACTAGGGCTTATAGAGAAAGTCTAATTTGATTAGATAGCTTGCATAAAAATGGTATACAAATTAGATAGAGTTGTGGTGGAAGGCTTTTACCCACATGACCTACCTACACTACAAGAAATATAGCTTTTAGTGACCATTTCTTAACGAAGGAACAAGAATATGGTTGCTATAAGTACACATATAGCGATAGACAGTTTTTTCCATCATTAATCTCAATTTTTATACTAGAAAATAGCGAGGGGAAAATATTTGGTTAGTAAAACCTATAATTTTGAGTCGTTGATGTTATTAATTAATTAAGCAGAAAATTTATAAGTTATTCGTCCAATCAAAATTGCTCTCTTTCAACCAAAAATAAACCTCTGAGCTAAAATAAAAATGAAATTCCTTAAACTCCTAGGGTTTGTCATTGCTTCACCCCATCACTGAGATAAAATTTAAAAACTCTTCTAGGAAGAAAACATCTATTTGAACCATCAACTATATTACATCTGGAAAAAAAATAGCCAACTTTTTTTTGTTCCCATATGCTTTTCAAAGCAAAGACAAAAGAGAAGGTATCGATGATGGTTTCGCATTTTGGAGAAATTGATGTGTTTTCCAGCATTAGTGGGTGATGGTAGGTTTTTCTTTGAATTTTTTTCAGTTAACTAGAGTGACTTGTCGTCACTTAGGATTATATCCTCCTTATGCTTTTAAATCCTCACCCAAAAGTAGATCGAGCTCCCAAATCAATATTAAAATTACAGCGGCAGTTTCGCCAAACCGGAGCCCTAAAATCTAGAAAGACAGAATCCACAACAGGTGGGTAGTTTTCTCGCCAGCGGGATCGCACTGACTGTCATACTTTAAGGCCAAATCGAACCCACAATATGCACCGTAGATATTCCATATGCTTGCAGATTCCACTAACAATTGGAAAATCAGAGTTGTTCAAAATCTCTATTTGACATCCAATAGAGAATTGAATTTCCAAAATTCATTTTTTTCGTATGTAGCAGTCAGTGGATTCAGGTTTCATGATTTGGTTATTGAATTGCCGATTAATTTAGTAAATTTGAGTGATCTTTCTCAGACTCAAGTTGGGGAGATTTTGCTAGCTTGTAAGAAGAGGGTCGAGCAACTTTGGAGTTGTGATTCTATCAGGTATGTTCAGGTTTTATTCTGATCCTGTTTAAAAATGCATGATTGTTTTTAAATCAATTTGTATATTTTTTAGTTGATTTGTTATATTCATTCCTTGTTAAATGCATTGAAAAACTACATAAAAATATAAAACTAGTTGTGTTTGGATGTGTTGATAATTGGAATTATAAAGGTTTTTAATTCTTGAAAGGTTGATCCAGAAATTAATGAATTACTTTCATAATTAGCCTATTAATATGATAGAAAGCATATCGGTAAAGTATTAAAATCACCTTTTTGATTTGATTATGAAAAGAGTTTAGAATCACTTTCCTATTTCGTAATAAATTAATAGACCTTTTTCTTTATCTCATATGAAATTTCATTTTGGTTGAATTTTTATTTGTAACCTTACAACTTTGATTAGCCTCATTTGTTAATTTATTTAGCTCTACTGGTTTTCAATTTTCTGTGTTGTCTTGGGTGTGCAAACTAAATGATTTGACTCTTTACATTAACTGGGAGAGGTTGGACAATGTATTTTTCTTTCACTCTTATTAAACAAAGTATAAGTCTATTCCAAACGGTTCGATCTTGTTGTGTTCAAGTTTTGAACTGGTAGACTAGCTTTTTGACAAGACTGACTTGCTAAACTACTGGAACAAGTATGAGGACACGTTTTTGTTGGATGAAGTTGTAGCAATTCGTAATTAGCTACTGTATACTTTCCACACAAGTTCTATAAATTACATTGACTATCATTCCCTTGAGGGATATCATCTAGTGAACATATTTTTAATAACTATTTAGGTGAAGTGAGTCTGTGATATGTAACTCTCCATCCATTTTATGTGAACTGGATGATTGGCATTATAGATTATTTTGAGTTTGTATTTTTAGTGACTGGAGAAAGCCAATCTAGTATGAATGAAGTCTGTTTGACAGGTAAATAGCTAAAATATCACACCGGATTGTCAATTTAAACTATTAAATGGTATAGCATTTTTGTGGTATCAAGTTGAAATAACACTTGAATCTTGTAAATGATATAAGCATATTTGTGGTATCAAGTTGAGCATCCAAGCTACAATCCATTTTTGAGAACTAGATTTGTTCTCTTTGTTAGCTTGTCATATTTATTACCTACTTGATTCATGTTCGCCTAATACTCCAAAATATGCACTCCTAAGGAAGTTATTTATTGATAAACTACTAGTCATCCCAATTCTATGTAAGAGAACTAATTAATTATCATAAAACTTGAGATGAAAGAACAATGGAGATTTAGTAGCAGTAAGACAACCTACTGGCAATTGTCAGTTGAGCTAACAATCTTCACCTTCATCTTTCTTCCTATCAAGTTGAACTTGAGATGAATGAGCACAATGGAGATTTGTAGCAGTAAGACAACCTATTGGCAATTGTCAGTTGAGCTAACAATCTTAACCTTCATCTTTCATCTTATCAAATGATCATTCTGTTGGGATAATTTCAACACCATCACCCAAGTTAAGGTTCATAAGTCAATCAGATGACTTGTTGTTTCTCACAATAGTCAGCTTCTAGATGCAATGTGTTTATAAAGTTTTCTTTTACATTGTTTCTTTATCAGTTCCTTATCTTCTCAATGTTATGTAATGCTTTCTCTACTATTGCTATGTCCTCTAAGGTTTGCGTACACACTATCCTCCCAAGACCCCATCTATGATACTACACTAAGTATGCTATTGTTGTTTGATTTCTTTATCATGTTGATCTTTCAAAGTGGTGGAGAGGGGCTTAAGAGAAGAAAACATATTCTAATTACATTTAGTTTGTTTGCTTAATGTGTTAAGGTTATGTTGTAATGTAAGAAAATGTTGTGAAAAGCAATTACATAACTAGAAGGTGACAATAATGTAGATTGTAACTCAAATGTGTTCTCTTATAAGATGGGTGAAGTTGATGGTTGTTGCAATGTGTGGGACACTTGATTTAGTTTTTTTTAAGTCATTTGTTTCTTTCAAGAATGACTGAAGTTATGTGTTTGATGGAACGCCTGCATGATTATATATCTGCGTCTATATGTGTTGATTTCTTCTTCTTAAAATGGAGGAACCACAGTAGATTATTAAATTTCCCTCTGTTTTGGATTGATTGTGGGGTTTGTGTTTGGAGTTAACAGGGGCACGTGCTATAAATAATTTGTCTTCCTCTAGAAACTTACTACCTTGTTGGGCCCGAATGCCTAGCTGATGTTCCCAAGACATGCTTTAAAGAAATGGTGTGTTAAAATAATATCACCTTTTTCCCTTCTTAATTTTTTCATTTTCTAAGCTACTTTACTATATGCGATTATGTTATTTATTATTCTTATTCTTTTTGTTAATTTTATCCATAGAATGACTCCATAAGGTGTAATGACTGGCTTGGTTGTCCATTTTACATCCATTTGATGCTTTTGAGTAATACCTTCTTTCAAAGAGATTGTTTATTTGCAGCAAGCCTCTATAAACATTTCATCAAAAGACTATAGTTTTGAGTTATTAGGTCCTTCATTCGCATATCCGTCTTTTTTTATGATAATCACAGACTTTTATTTTACAAAATGTATCTTGCTGGTAATTGATATCATTGTTTCCTTGTCAGAGGAAGTTCCTATTATAAATATATATTTACTGGTAGCAAGTTGATTAGAGAGATTATTTATGAATTGGTATGTATGTGATTCTTGTAATATTATGAAAAAACACCTCTTCGTGTCAAATATATAATTGTTTATTTGAATGTGAAGGGAGGAAAACATGGTAATCCACCAGACATGCCGACTATCTTCTTTGAGACTCGTAAGAAGGACAAGAAGCTTTGTGAACCTGAAACCTATTGAAAATATGTAATGCTTATTCTTTAAATTTTATTCTATGTACTTTTTTAATGTACTGCACTATCTTAAATTTTTTTCTTATTTTTTACAGATAGAAATTCAAGAAGTACTACAATCTGAGCCATCTCTTACTAATATTGAGGTAGTAGAGAGATGCTTCGGACCTCAGCGCAAGAGTCATGTTTTTGGATTTGGCAGAGGAATAACTAGTAGGGATTTGAAAGGAGGTAGCTCTGCAAAGGCTGATCTTCTAGAAGATCTAATTGTGAGTAAAAAGGAAAAGGTTGTACTATTAGAACAGCTAAATGCGAGTCGAAAGGAAAATGAATCAATGAAAAGACGCATGGAAAACATAGAGAAGAAATGTAAATGGTTTGAAAGTCCAATGTTTGGACATCAATCACCTTCACGATCGTCAAGTGAACAAAATACTAGTTGAATCATTTTACAGGTTAGTATGGTTTTTATTATTATACACTTCTGTTGAGAGAAAACATGTCAATTTTGCCTAGTCAAGTTATGAACAGAGAGCACTAATAATATAGAATGATAACTTCACTTGAAAATATTACAAACAACTACAAGTAACCCCTGCTTCCTTGGAAAATTTAACTTGTGACTTGAAGTTTGTTGATATGATCAGTTTTTCTAGTAGCACAACTCTATTAGCTTCTCTTCTATACGTCACAAATAAGCTTAATATATGTAAAATTGTGGTAATACCATAGTGATATTCTTTTTTAGTAGGCTACAACTTTTAGTCATCCTATGCTTGAAAATAGTTCTAATCACAGAGTACTGCAAGCGTTACGAAAAAGTGAATTAGATTGATGAATAAAGTCATTGATCTCATTTAAAATTGCATGGCTTTTTATCCCTTGTGACAAACCATTTAATTAGTTAATTTCTACTCAATTCTTCCTCTCTTCCTTCCTCATCTTCTTGTTTAACTTTCTTAGCCTTAGTTGTGGGACTCATGGCTTTACACTCTTTTTGTTTTCTTTCTTTCTATGGAATGATTTGAACATTGAAAGAGTGAAGTAAAAGGGCCTAACTGCTCTCGAGTACAATTTTTCTTTAGTCCTTTACTTACCAGATAGTACTATATTATAAGGAATACCCTACTGTCTTCAAACTTATGTTGCAACACTGTTTTTGATGAGTGTACTCATGAGATCAGTTGGGAGGGACTTAATAGGGATGGTATTAGCAAAGTGATGACATCCATTATTTATATTATAGTTCAAAACATTTGTGGTTCGTACACTTATATATGACTATTCAATATGTTGTGAGGGAATCGATAGACATTTGATTTTTAAGTTTCAGCCATGACTTGAGAAATAATATTCTTTTAGGGTGGGGTAGATTGAAATGCTCTCGAAACTTGGATCTTTGTAAAGTGAAATTGTTGCATCAATTATATTTGAAATATAAAGGAGGAATGTCTCGTTTGTCTAAACTAGCCGAACTACTATATATATATATTATTGCAAAGAAGAATTTCATTCTTCTTTTACTTCTAAACCAAAAAAAGGAGTAAATTTACTCCATCATAATTTGCCAAGACCAACCTGAATGTTTTAGTATGTTGATTTAAATTTTTTAGCACAAAGCTCATATGGCTGGAAAGTTCTTTCTAAACACTTCATTAATTTGAACTTTTATTATCCTTGTAACAAATTGAGAATTGAAAGTCACGAAGAATCTTCAAGTGTGAAATGAGTTGAAACAAGGTGTTAGAGGTTGAACAAGTTGAAGTGCACAAGAAATTTGCTATAGGATATTTGTTTTAAATTGTTTCCTTCTGAACATATATATGCTAATTTTTTTATTTTTGTTTTTAGGAGTTTAAAAAATCAAATACTTTATAATTTTTAATTTATAACTACGTGCAATGATTATGGTATCAAGAATTTAGTGTTGACTATATATTTTGTGTTTGGAAGTACTTTGTTTACATATAATATATAGTCATATTTGAATGTGTATTTAATAATGATTTTAAATTGTGAATCACAAAAAGAAATTATATTATATTTATAAAAAAATCCATCAACGAAGGGAAATTTGTTCGTTAAATGAACAAATTTTGGTCGCTAGAAGCGTTTATAACAAGGGAATAGATAAAAAAAATTAATAACCTGACGACCAAAATGGTAAATAATGAAGGGAAAATTTTGCCGTAAAAGGGGTAAAACGACCGACTTTCTTCCTGTCACTAAAGGTTGCTTAACGACCAGACTAGAATCCGGTCGTGTACTTTTAACGTCAAAGCTACTAATGACGGGCGACGACCAACTTTTTTCCAGTCGTAAAGGACCATTAACGACTGGAATTGATCCTTTAACGACTAATTTTCCTTTCGCTAAAGACTCATTTTCTTGTAGTGCTAGAACTATATGAATGCATGTATGTAGAATGTGAAAGGTCTTATCACATAGAATGATTCGAGGTTGACTTAATGACCTAAAATTAATCAAAAGCATGTTAGACTAGAATAGCTTGAAGTTGTGGTATGTGATCCCTTCATGTGTAGCTTGACTTGGTAAGACAAGACCATGTCATGGTAGCCTAGGATTGAGGATTTATACTCTCCTATGGATAGCTTGAACTAGCATTGTAGAATGCCTTCATGATAGCTTCACTTTGTTAGGCCAAGACCATTTCATGGTAGCTTTAGGATTGAGGACATATACTCTCATAATGGTAGCTTAGGATTAAGAATCATACTCTCCTAAGGATAGCTTACATTAGCATCTTGGTGTGCTTGTGAGGGTAGCTTGACTTTGCAATGTAAGAGGCATGTCAAGGGTAGCTTGAGTTAGTAGTAGTCATGGTAGCTTAGGATTGAAGATTCATACTCTCCTAAGGGTAGCTTGCATTAGCATCATGGGATGTGTTGCATGGTAGGTAGAATGGGACATTTGTATACTTCCTTAAATAGCTTGGACTTGCATAGTATGCCCTTCATAGTAGCTTGACTTATCATAATGTAGACATGTTAGTTAGATTATTAGCTTGGTATAGCCTTGTAGGGTGCTATTCCTTAGTAGCCTTGAATTGACGACTTGTGCTCATTCATGTGTGATTTCTTGCCTTGTATTAAGATGAGAAGTACTTACCTTAAATGAATAGAGGCGAATAGTCAAGATGGACTATTCCCCAACTAGTGAGCATTCATGATGGCCTAAAGGGGCACTTAGTGTGGATAGTAGTATGGGATCCTATTCATACATTGCACAAGTATGACTTGAGGCTAGTTATGAAGGTTCTCTTATATGGTGTAGTTAGAATGGATTGTGGCCATAGTTGCCTTACATGATATGATTGACTAAGGTGATAGATCCCTTGTCTATATGAAGTAAGCTAAAGAATGAGACCAAATAAATGGTAAGTATGAGCATGGTGACTTCAAGGATATGCTTAGTGTGTGTGGTATTATGGGATGCCACCCATGCATTACACAAGTGTGCCTTGAGGTTACTTAGGAGTATAGTGCTCTTATGATATGAAAACCTAAGACTTGACTATGAATGTGGACTATGACCAAGAATGACCAAAAAAGGGTACTTAGTTTGGATGGTACTATGGGATGCCGTTCATGCATTGCATAAGTATCCTTTGAGGTGGCTTGTGGAGTAATTCTCTTGTAATAATAAAGACTAAGGGTTGAAGAATGTTAGTATGAAAGTCTAAGTAAAGACTATGCCATGAACATGATTTATCTGATATGCTCATTATCTATGTCTTGTGCTGACTTATGATTATATGATGCTTTTGTTGGAGATTATGCTATTATTATGTTATTATCTCTTATGCTTATGTTTTATGTTGACTAACCATTTTGAGATTCTCTTGTGTTGTTGTTCTAGCTATCATACTTGGTACATTTTGTACTAATGCATACTTTGCCTACATTCTAATCAAATGTAGAGTTTCGGAGATTGAGTTCCTTTGGAGGCTAGGTTTCTAAGGAGCAAGAAGAGTTCAAGCATTAGTGAGTCCTCATAGCTTCGAGGACAAACCCTTTATTTCCCTTTATGTCATTTCTTTATGTTTTAGACTTTTATATGGGCTGCATCCCAATACTTTTATTCAAAGAGTTATATTAGATAGTTTGAGACAAAAGTGTAGTAAAGAGTTCTGCTTGCTTTATGAAAATACTTTCGATTATATGGTTAAAAGTTTTAAAAAGCGAAGAAAGAGGAGCAAGAACAAGAGGTTGTCCTCTCCTTACAGTCAAGTGGCTTGTTTTCCGTACTTTTCTATTATCTTATGTTATGATATGCCAAGGGCTTGTACTAGACCCCTTTGAGGTCAAGTACGCCATGTTACGTTAGGGGGTACCCCTGGGTCATGACAGTAGTTCCTCTTATGAATGTGAGAAATGTTGAGTTTCATGCATAATGGGTTGTTAAATGTAGTTCCTACTTCCTTGTGTTGCATTGATAATGTTTGAGATGGGGTTGAAGTGTCCTCCTTGGAATTGTGCATTATTTTGGCGTTGCATGCATAATGGGCTGCTAGTCTTCAGTCTTACTCCCGTAAGGTGTCTAGATCGTCATTCGAGGACGAATGTTCCTAAGGGGGAGATATTGTAACACTACGGAAACTAGTAGACTAAAACTAGAGCTAAACATTGGGGCTAGAGTAAGGGCCATGGGTAAGGACTAGGGAAGTCCACTCTCCCCTAGACACTGCCTCAGTGACCACGACCACCACCACGGCTTGTGGTGTGGTCTGTGGTGGGCTAGGCAGTGTGCTTGCCAAGCTGCCCAAAATGAGACCCTCCCCCACAAGCCACTTGATGGCTCGATAAGGCCACCAAGGGCTGTGGGAGTGATCGTCGTCTTCACTTAGCCTCAAGGGGGGCCAAGTCATGAAGACCTAGCCACTGCCTCAAGACCCACGAAAGGTACCACGGCTCCTGGCCTTAACCACAACTCATGAAGCCCCTCGTGAGATTGCCTTGGGATTGTGAGATAAAGACACAAGTTTCCTAAGCCACTGCATCAAGACCACGGATGGGACCACGGCTCGCGGTCATTACCACTGCTCGTGGTACCCCACGTGGTCCCTGGCAGCTCACTAAGTATGCGTTAGTACAATCAAGTACTAAATATGATGGCTAGCATAAACAACATAAACATAAGAGTTAGTCAACATAAGACATAAGGCATAAGCATAATCAATACATAATAAGCATCATAATGAAAGAGGAATACTTCCTTAAGCAACCTCACTTATCCTTAGCCAAGACATAGGTCATCCGCCTCTAGTCAAGCTTACATCATGAAAGGCATATCTAGCAACACTCCAAGCATTGCATCATACATAATCATATTAGTCATACTTACTTTTAAATACATGGGTGTTCGCCTCAATACCTAGTTCATAAAGGCTAATGGGTATTCGCCTCTTGCCTTACTTTTAGATTGCGGGTACTCACCTCCACAACCTCATCATATCATGTGGGTACTCGCCTCCACATGATTTCATAAGGAGCATGGGTACTCGTCTCCATGTCCATTCATCCTAGTAAGAACGTGGGAACTCGCATCTTGTTCAAGTCTAAGGAGTAGGGGAATCGCCTCATATCCTTACATATGGAGGTCAAGGGTAATCGCCTCTAGCCTCATTATTCATTAAGCATTTTAGTCTAGATTCATTTTAGGTGAGAAATCCTTTCAATCTAGAATCATTCATATGAGTAAACCTTTCATATTCATACAATCATGTTTATCAATTCATTCTAGGAAGTATCTCTTCCACATCATAGCATTTACAATCAACAATGCATAGTCTAGGTTGTACTCTCAAGCACTACATCTCATGATCATCATCTATGCTTTACTCTCAAGCAATTAACATCTTATTCATTATACATGCTTCAATCTAGAGCAATTCTATTCATAATTCATAAATCCTATAAGGAGATATCTAACCCATAGAGTTTCCCTCTCATGGCATCAAGCCCACTATATCAATTAACCCTAAAATCATAAGATAGGCATGGGTACATGTATTTTCATCCTAAATACATCTAATTCTATCAATTCAATTATAAACAATCATAATCCACTCAATTTGATCAACATTCATCATAACCCACAACAATGGCAGAAACCCTAAATAGAATTGGGGATTTCTTCTTAGAATTGTGGAATTCTAGGGGACTCCATGGGAGGAAGGATCCCATGGATGAAAATCCATCATATCTTGATTACAAAGCCCTCACAAGCTTGAAAATTTTAAACTTGATCTTGACCTAGCTTCAGTCTCCTTCTTCTTTTTCCAACTTCTAGTAAAAGACTATTTGAGAGGAGTTTAGGGAATTCTTTTGGGATTTTGAGAGAATGACTTGATTGGGGGATGTTGGGGGTTAAAATCACTTATATAAGTGTCTTAGACTTAGAAAAAATGACACCACTTCAATTAAATTAAATTTAGAAAAGACCCAACTACCCCTCAGCTTAACTGTCAGCTCTCAACCACGGAACCCCCACCTACGGACCGTGAATGGACCCACGGTCCGTCCTGCACACCGTGGTTCTCTGTCACAGAATTTTTCCCGACCTACGGACCCCTGGATCACCAATTGTGGACCCACCTACGGTCCATGGGTTCGGTCATCGACCTGGTCTGGAGGATTTTTGGGTGGCCCTCTCTACGGACCAACCTATGGTTCGTGGTCCAACCCACGAGCCATGGTTGGCCACTGTGGATGGCACTTGAAACCTCTGTAAAATGGCTACCTAACCCTAGCTCAAGTCTGGGGTGTTAAAAATTATGGAGATTTTCATAAAGTTTTTTGAGAAAAAAATTTACGTGCACCGGGCGCCAGATACATGGGCTAATACACACGAAAAATCAGGGAATTTGGGTGATTCTTGAAAAAGGGCTTGTAAATGCAAAAATGGTGTGAGTATACATGAAGGTTCCGTAACTCATTACAGAGGTCCTCATAAAGTTTTTGAGAAAATAATTTTGGGTGTTCTAGGCGCCAGATCCATGGGCTAATATACACGAAAAATCAGGGAATATGACGATTCTTAAAAAAGAGTCTGTAAATGCATAAATAGGCATTAAATAAATGGTTTGAGTATACATGAAGGTTTCCCAACACATTACGGAGGTCGCCATAGCTCTCTTTGATAAAAAAATTTGAATGCTCCGGGTGCCAAATCCATAGGCAAATACACACGACAAATCGGGGGAATTTGGGGAATTCTTAAAAAAGGACTTGTAAATGCGAAAATGGGCATTAAAAAAATAGTGTGAGTATACGTGAAGATTCTCCAACTCATTACGGAGGTCCTAATAAAGCTTTTTGAGCAAAAAAATATGTGTGCTCCTGGCCCCAGATCAATAGGCTAATACACAGGAAAATCAAGGAATATGGGCGATTCTTAAAAGATGGCTTGTAAATGCGAAAATGGGCATTTAAAATGTGTGAGTTTACATAAAGGTTCCCCAACTTATTGCAGTGGTCCTAATAAAGTTTTTTGAGAAAAAAAGTTTTGGGTGCTCCGATCGCCACATCCATTGGCTAATACATACTAAAAATCAGGGAATTTGACCTATTCTTAAAAAAGGGATTGTAAATGCAAAAATAAGCGTTAAAAATATGACGTGAGTATACGTGAAGGTTCTCCAAATCATTACGGAGGTCCATATACAGTTTTTTGAGAAAAAATATTTGGGTGCTCTAGACGCCAGATCTATGGGCTAATCCACACGAAAAATTAGGGAATATGAGTGATTCTTAAAAAGGGTCTTGTAAATGCGAAAATACTATTAAAAATGGTTTCAGTATCTGTGAAGGTTCCCAACTCATTATGGAGGTCCTCATAAAGTTTTTTTAAAAAAGAATTATGGGTACTCCGGGCGCCAGATCCATATACTACTACACACGAAAAATATTTGGACGATTCTGAAAAAGGGGATTGTTAATGCAAAATGGGAGTTAAAAAATGGTCTGAGTATACGTGAAGGTTCCCCAACTCATTACGGAGGTCTTCATAAAGATTTTTCTGGAAAATAAATTTGGGTTCCCCGGGCGCCAGATCCATGAGCTAATACACACGAAAAAAATCATGAAATATGGGAGATTTTAAAAAAAAGGGCTTCTAAATGCGAAAATGGGCGTTAAAAAAATGGTGTGAGTATACATGAAAGTTCCTCGACTCATTACGGAGGTCCTCATAATGATTTTTGAGAAAAAAAGTTTGGGTGCTCTGGGCGCCAGATCCATGGACTAATACACATGATAAATCGTGAAATCTGGGCGATTCTCAAAAAAGGGTCTGTAAATGCAAAAATGAGCGTTAAAAAAATTGGGTAAGTATACGTGAAGGTTCCCCAACTTATTACAGAGGTCTTCAAAAAGTTTTTTGAAAAACAAAATTTGGGTGTTTCGGGCACCAGATCCATGAGCTAATACACACGAAAAATTGGGGATTATGTGCAATTTTTTAAAAAGGGCTTGTAAATGTGAAAATGGGCGTTAAAAAATGGTGTGAGTATACATAAAGGTTCCCAACTCATTACGGAGGTCCACATAAAGTTTTTTGAGAAAAAAATTTAAGGTGCTCCAGGTGCTTGATCCATGGGCTATTACACATGAAAAATTAGGAAATTTGGGAAATTATTAAAAATAGGGCTTGTAAATGAGAAAATGGGTGTTAAAAAAATATTGTGACTATACGTAAAGGTTCTCAAACTTATTACGGAGCTCCTCAAAAAGTTTTTTGAGAAAAAGAATTTGGGTGTTCTGGGCGCCAGATCCGTGGGCTAACACACGAAAAATAGAGGGAATATGGCAATTCTTAAAAAAAGGCTTGCAAAAGCAAAAATGGTGTTAACAAAATTTTGTGAGTATACGCAAAGGTTCCCCAACTCGTTGCGCAGGTCCTCAGAAATTTTTTTGAGCAAAAATGTTTGGGTGCTTCAAGCGTCAGATCCATGGGCTAATACACACGAAAAATTGGGGACTTTGGGTGATTCTTAAAAAAGGGCTTCTATATGCGAAAATGAGTGTTAAAAAATGATTGAGTTACGTGAAGGTTCCGAACTCATTATGGAGGCCCTCATAAAGTTTTTGGAGAAAATGTTTTTGGATGCTCCTGGAGCCAAATCCATGGGTAATACAAACGAAAAATCAGGGAATATGGGTAATTCTTTAAAAAAGGCTTGTTAATACGAAAATGGGCATTAAAAAAATTGTGTGAGTATACGTGAAAGTTCCCCAAATAATTATGAAGGTCCTCATAAAGGTTTTTAAGAAAAAAAATTGGGTGCTTCGAGCGCCAGATCCATGGGCTAACACACGATAAATCGAGCAAATTTGGCAATTCTAAAAAAATGGCTTGTAAATGTGAAAATAGGCGTTAAGAAATGGTGTCAGTAAACGTGAAGGTTCCCCAACTCATTATTGAGTTTCTCATAAAGTTTTTTGAGAAAATATTTGTAACACCCCGTACCCGAAAACAGACCTCAATGTAGATTTCCAGAAGTTGCAGGTGCAACCCACGAATCGTAGGGTGACCCACAGCCCGTGCTGGTGGTCTGTGGTTCGCATCTACAACCTTCCCCAGAACTCTGCCCCCCCCCCCCCCCAGAAAATTCGTCTAAGGTTCAGCCTACGCCAAGACCTACAGACGATAGGTCACACCACGGTGCGTGGTCCAGGACCGTAGGTCAAACCCTCAGCTTCTTGCTCCCAACCAAGATCGACGGTTGACCAGTACAGACTGTCAGTCGATCGACGGTCTGTAAGACAAGCCGCTATGGTGAAATTGGTAGACACGCTGCTCTTAGGAAGCAGTGCTAATGCATCTCGGTTCGAGTCTGAGTAGTGGCATACCATCTTCTAAAAAGGATAAATAGATCTTATAATGAATTCAATTCCCGATTTCCATTTTAGAATTATGTAATTAAGGGACTCTTCTTTTTTTATCATATATATGATGTCTAGAAAATGCATTAGAAAGCTATAGATAGGTATATAGTTACTCCACCGATTCGGGAAAGGGGAGAGGAATTGCAAAAACTGAATTACGATAGCTTAAGTTCAGTGAGCTTTAGATATTGGTGTTGAGAAGAAGAGGATTTTTTCTTTTGTCCCGAAGTCATTCTCGTCAGGGTTCTTTTTGTCTTTTCCTTATGCGTTGGACCCCTAAACTACATCATTTAAACCCTAAACTACGTAGTTTTGGTCAATTTTAGCCTAGAAACATGACTAGAACTTACCTAAGTCAGATCATTCATCAAAACTTAGAAAAATTAGAGTCTAAGAGGAGAAGGAGGTCAAGAACCCTAGTTCAAGAACGCAGCAAGGTTTCATCAATTCCATCCCTAAAATCGAAAGATTTCTCCGTGGAATTCGTCACCAGCTATGTGGGATTTCACTAGTGGGTTCCTTTCACCCATTAGGTCCCTGGAATTCAATCAGATTCTTGATTCCCTTAATATTATCTAGACCTAGGGTTTCTTGAATGTTAGAATTGTTGGGTTTTATCTGTTAGAATGATCCAAATTATGTTATCATGTTTTAGTATTGTTTTTGCCTAGATTTATGCATAAACTCAGAACCCTAGCTATGTAGTTCTTTTAGTTCATGAATTACACATGTTAGGTCAGTTAATTCAGATATATATAAACATGCCTCAGTTTTCGAATGCATTATTAATAGTATATTAATGTTGCATTCTAAGTTTATATGTCAGTATTTTGAGCTATCCAGTAATACAGCATTTCAATCATAAAGTGTTTATTATTTAATCAATTGGGAGAAGCCTAATTCCGAGGGGACTAGGGTCAGTCACCCCCAAGTCCCAAAACTACGTGCCCCGTAGGTTGTAAGTCCCCTTTGTGGGAAACATTTTAGTGATCACGTCAGTCATGCCTTTATACATTTGGCAGGGTATATTGGGTCCTCTCGATATGGCGTATACATCGGACTCCATATTTGGCTCATGTGGTTTTAGTCGGTTATTAGTAGCTCCCACAGTTCAGTCAGATTCTATTGCATTGACCATGTTATTAGTTACAGTCAGATTTCAGTCTCAGCATGTTATAAACTTGGTCATTGCATTCAGTTAGCTCATGTTCAGTATTTTCAGTATCCTTATTATGTTCAGATTACATCACTGCTATTATGCTTTGGTTCAGTTATACTTATTGTTCAGCTTTATTCTATCCTACATGCTCAAGACCTTTCAAGTACTGACGCATACTCTATGCTACATCTTCTCGTGATGTAGGTCCAGGTCCTCAGCAGTCAGATCACGCATAAATTGGTTCCCGATATTCAGTTGAGCAGCATCAGTGGTGAGTCCTCAATCTTCGAGGACTAGTGACATGATTATCTTTCTTGCTTTTAGTTTTAGTTTCAGTTTTTCTAGATTTAGTTAGGGCATGTCCCAACACTTCTAGTCAGTTTAAAGGCTTATTTCAGACATAGTTAGTTCCAACTTTAGTGTTAGAGTTTGACTTTTCATTTTTATTCAAACTCTTAGATTTCTTATATTCAGATTTAATAAATGGGTATTCCCCATCATTTCAGATTATCTCATGGTTTAGCTTACACACGATATTTCTTTACTTCAATTTATTTAGTATGCTCATGATATGACAGCAGGGTTAGCTTGGGCTCACTCGTGATCCTAGGTCCCGTGTCAGTGTACAGGGAGTAGCCTTGGGGTGTGACAAAAATTTTGGGTGCTTCGGGAGCAAGATACATGGGATAATACATACGAAAAATATGGGAATTTGAGCAATTCTTAAAAAAAGGCTTGTAAATGCGAAAATGAGCGTTAAAAAAATGGTGTGAGAATACGTGAAGGTTCCCCAAATAATAACAGAGGTCCTTATAAAGTTTTTTAAGAAAAAAAAATTTGGGTGCTTCGAGCGCCAAATCCATAGGCTAATACACATGATAAATTAGGGAATATGGGTGATTCATAAAAAGAGCTTCTAAATGCGAAAACAGGTGTTAAAAAATAGTTTGAGTATCTATAAGGTTCCCCAACTCATTACGGAGGTCCTCATAAAGTTTTGTGTGAAAAGATTTTTGGGTGCTCGGGGCACCAGATCCTTGGTTTAATACACAAGACAAAATCGAGGAATATGGATAATTTTTATAAAATGGTTTGTAAATGCGAAAATGGGTGTTAAAAATGGTGTGAGTATGCGTGAAGGTTCCCCAACTCATTACATTGGTCC
This sequence comes from Solanum acaule, assembly GCA_036250505.1. NCBI lineage: Eukaryota > Viridiplantae > Streptophyta > Magnoliopsida > Solanales > Solanaceae > Solanum > Solanum acaule. The sequence continues at coordinate 73,061 of JAJOOR010004615.1, forward strand.
TTATAAAGTTTTTTCAGAATAAAATTTTGGATGCTGTGGGTACTAGATCCATGGGCTAATAAACACGAAAAATTGGAAAATTTGGGCGACTCTTAAAACAGGGCTTGTAAATGCGAAAATGGGCGTTAAAAAATTATGTAAGTATACGTGAAGGCTCCCCAACTCATTACGGAGGTCCTCATAAAGTTTTTGAGAAAAAAAATTGGGTGCTCCAGGTGCCAGATCCATGGGCTAATACACACAAAAAATCGAAGAATATGGGCGATTCTTAAAAAAGGGCTTGTAAATGAGAAAATGGGTGTTAAAAAAATGGTGTGAGTATACGTGAAGGCTCCCCAACTCATTATGCAGGTCCTCATAAAGTTTTATGAGAAAAAATTTGGGTGCTCTCGTGCTAGATCCATTGGCATTATACACACGAAAAATCACAGAATTTGGGCGATTCTGAAAAAAGAGCTTGTAAATGCGAAAATGGGGGTTAAAAACTGGTGTAAGTATATGTGAAGATTCCCCAACTTATTACGGAGGTCCTTAAAAAGTTTTTTGAGAAAAAAAATTTGGGTGCTCCGGGCGCTAGATCCATGGACTAATTAATACACACGAAAAATCAGGGAATATGAGCAATTCTTAAAAAAGGGCTTGTTAATGCGAAAATGGGCATTAAAGAAATGGTGTGAGTATACGTGAACGTTCCCCAACTCATTAAAGAGGTCCTTATAAAGTTTTTCAAGAAAAAATGTTTGGATGCTCCAGGCGCTAGATCTATGGGCTAATATACACATGAAATATTGGTGAATTTGGGCGATTCTTAAAAAAGAGCTTGTATATGCGAAAATGGGCGTTAAAAACTGGTGTGAGTATACGTGAAGGTTCCCCAACTTATTACAGAGGTCCTCATAAAGGTTTTTGAGAAAAACAATTTGGGTGCTCTGGGCGCTAGATCCATTGGTTAATAAAAACGAAAAATAGCTAGAAATTCATATTCCTTACCTTGGAAAGTAGGACAACCCTTTTCGGTATGGAAGACACCGGGGGATTATGTTATAGCTCACATGGTCTTTATGTTGGTTAAGGCTACTTCCCATAATAATAATGAACTAAGGTTACTTCAAGATGTATCTGATATGTGTTCTATGGTTTTAAAGATGTTAGCTTGCATTGACCATGTTTTATGACTTATGTTCTCTAACCATTTTATATCATGTTTTAGTTTGGTCATTGCATGTCATGAAATGTCCTATTTTATCATGATTTAAATGTTTATATGCATGGCTATCATACTTGGTATATATTTTGTACTAACGCATACTCCTGCCTATATTTCCCCAAATGTAGGGTCCCAAAGTCAGGGTCCCCACTTTTGTGGCAAGAGGTTGATTTGAGAGATTTTGAGCTTTGGTGAGTCCTCATGCTTCAAGGACGGATTTTTATTATTTTAGTTTTTTTCTTACTTTCAGTGTTGGACGTGATGTATGGGTCAGGCCCAATTTCATTCTTATGTATTGGATGGCTAATGAGACAAGTCTTTAGACTTCTACTTTACTTTCACTTAAACTTTTGGACTTGAAATGTATGTCCTTATCTCTTTCATTCTATTTCTTATGTTATAAATGCTAAGTGGCTGGTATGGGGTCTCTCGAGGTCCTATACGCCATGTTACGCCTAGGGTGTACCTTGTGTCGTGACATCCTCATAATGTTTTTTGAGAAAAAAAAATTGGTTGCTCCAAGCGCCAGATCCTTGGGCTAATACACACGAAAAATAGGGTAATTTGGGCGATTCTTAAAAAAGAGCTTGTAAATACGGAAATGAGCGTTAAAAATGGTGTGAGTATACGTGAAGGTTCCCCAACTCATTACGGAGGTCCTCATAAAGTTTTTCGAGAAAAAAAACTTGCATTAGTTGTACCATTCAATTTAATTAAATATACGTCTTAGAAAACTAAAAATATCTTAATGCTTAGAAAACTGAAAATGATATGTTGTTTGGATAGTTAAAGTTGTATGATTGATGGAAAATGGGATTAAAAGCCATATTGAAGGAGGTGTAACTCATAACTAATTAATAAAAAAATAATTGTTGTGTTGGATTAATAGTTAATAATTAATTAATATAAGTACTTCACAACATTTTAATTTAGTGTACGGGCAAAATGGTAATCCAACTTTGCACTTTGGTGCTTCACACTTATAATAATATACTAGTTTCACAACACGTGAGTTGCACGTGTATCGTATAATATAGTATATGATATTGTAAAATGGAATTAATATTACTATGTTAAAGCTTGAAAGAACATAGGAAAAGTGCTTTAAAATTATTAATACGGATTGTCATAGAGTTACTTATTTTTTGAGATCAAAATGACTAGATATCATTGAAACATTTCAAGATACAATTAAAGTTTAAATATGGGGACAAAGTGACATTTGTTTAGTAGTATTATCTTTTACCTCATTCGATTTTGAAAGCAAATTTAACCAACAAATTATAGAAAAAGAAATATTAATATTAAAAAGGTCACCAATAGCCTTTCCTCTTGAGGTTATGACGATAAATGATGGACATCATGTAAGTACAATTTTTCTCTTAAATATTCGTACTTGAAATTTAGTATGTGCATGACACTAATAACAATTACCATAAATATTTCAAATATTTTATCTTTACAAGTAGTTTATCATTAAAAAAATATTATTACTCAACTAATATTTTAGTAAGGCTATCATAGAGAGGTAATTTTAGAAAAAAAAAAAGTGTACTTCTATAATGAATGTCAACACTGTTATAAGTAGAATATTATAGAGACAAAAAAATATAACATAAAAAAATTGTTCTAAAGAAAATTAGGTCGTTACACTCAATTTTTGTTTTAGACATACATATTCCAGTAGCATAATTTAATGTTAATATATGAACAACATCACCTATGATGAAAAATATTTCATTTCTTTAAGTTTCTACCTTATCTTTGCGGAATTGTAGTCTTCTCCTATTTTTTTCTACCGCATACATATCATTAAGTTCTTGTCTAATGAAATTATCTAGTATCTTATAGAAGTTGTATCGTGATATACAATATTAAACTTTTTGAATAAAAAAATTATAGATGAATAAAATTTAAAGTATTATTCATAGGATCTTTAATTTGATTTAAGGTCATTTTATGATCAATCACTATTTTTTTAGCTATTTTTATATAGCTAGCACGAAGTGTATTGTCATGCATCGAGCCTACACCCTGGGTGGGATTGACACTTGAGAACCATTGTTGGCCCCAAGCGAACCCTTGGTCTGGCTTACTTACTCAGCGAAAGGCTTAAACACAAGAAATAGTCTCAAAGGATAACTCATGCAAATGTCTTTAAGAAATATTAAACTTAGCCAAAATGACAACTCAAGTCTCAACCATTAAAATAGAAAATAGAAAATAGAAAACTCAAGAACTAATATTTGATTGGCTATAAAGCCTCTAAACAACTGAGATGGATGTCGGGACAAGACCGATGACATCCTAATGAAACTAAAACTACTAAAAGCAACAAAAAGTATCCTCCGGAAGTAAGGAGGTTCACCAAAAAGTCAGGAGCTCAACTAGAATTAACGATACACTGAATGTTGATCCTGGTTACCTGTATCTACATTGTTAATTGATGCAGGCCAAATGGCATCAGTACCTTGAATGTACGATATGCGAGGAGAATTCTAAAACATAACATAAGCTTGAAAGGAACTGAAGAACTTACCTGGCGCAACTCAACTCAACTTAACTGAACTCATTTCAATATAAAGCAGTATAAAACAAGTGCAATATAAAGAAAAGTTTTTTAAAACATGGATGTCAACTCTGTGTATTTGGAAATACATAATACTCTGTGTGTATGCAAATATACAATATAACTCTGAAATGTATATAAAAATACAATTAAACTGTGTATATAAGAATACAAATACTTCTGTGAAAGTTTCTCTAACCGACAAACCATCACGTAAAAGCTATTGTGATGATACAACATTTTGCCTCACGCTCCAGAGCCGTCCTATACCTTGCCGAGGGTATAGAACCTGACTACTAAGTGGATCTACTAGTCTATGCTAAAAATCACTAAAGAATCATCTAAAAAGTATGACCCTTTTCTACCCATGGTGGCTACATTGTTTATGGGGACTGGGAGTTGTCTGAACTCTCCCCCATATCAGTGCTCAATACTACTCCCAAAATATGATACTAGCTCTTATATTTAAAAACATACTTCTTTTTGTTCTTTGAGATAATTGCTCAAAAACTTAGCTCAAAGGCTCTTCTTGGAAATCAAAGTTTCCTCTCTTGCTTAATTGTGAAAACATTTACTCTTTAACTGAAAAACTAGCTCAAAGGCTCTTTTGGAAATCAAGGTTTCCTTTCTTCGTGAAATGTAAATACATTTTACTCTTTGGGAATATATAGTCCCGATATACTCTTTTGAAGAAATGAACTTCAACTTTACTCTTTACTCAAGTCTTAAAACAAAGTTAAATCATTTGTAAAAGATTTTTGGAAGACTCTATGAACTTCTCTTGACTTGACTCTTAACTGATCCTTGAATTGAATTATGGATTCAAGGATTAAGATTTGTGAAAGGAAAGATCTCATGATGTTTAGGAGTGTTTTTAGATAGTTAAACATGAGAAAAGATCAAGAAATCACTGTCTGGAAGCAAGTCCACGACGCGGAGATACATTTAATTGTTTGTTCGCAAAATAAATTTTGAGGCAGAACGGTCCATGACCACTCCATGACGTGGAGAAAATTTTTTCAATCTTGAGGAACAGGTCCATGTCGCAGACCTGGTACCCAGATTCTGCCGACTTTTTTCCTTCTTCATTTTCTGACCCCAATTCGCCTAAACTTGATTCTTTTTCTCAAATTCCCTTTAGATTCAAATACCCAGTACATGTACACCAGAATCTAACTCAAACAATTCTAATAATCGACACTATAATCTCAAGAAACTCCTCAATCTCATCCCAATTCAAGAACGAAAGTAAATTCAAGAACACACATCAAGAACATTCAAACTTTCACTTTTAGGACGAATTCACACTGAATTAAACATGTTTGGCGCGTAGGTGAACGAACTCAATGCTGTGTGAACTCACATACCTCGTAGGGATCACCCCTTGACGAAATCCACGATCTTAGCTTCGAGAATTTGATGATTCTTGCTTCTTCTCCTCCCTTCTCTTCTTCTTTCTCTTCTCTAAAACCCTAACTCAATATTGTAAAAGCGTAAACTAAATCCTATCAGTTTAGATCCCAATAAATTATCAAAAAACGAAATTAAGTAATGGGGCATGGAAAAGACCATAATGCCCTTCAAAAATCCGGATTAGACTTTCCTTATTTGAACAGCCCAACTTCAAATAGGCATATCTCACTCATACAAACTTGGAATTGAGTAAACTCAGCGGCGTTGGAAAGATTATTCCATGATCTTTCCTGCGATATCTTGAAGCACACCTAAGTCATACTGAGATAGGAATTATGGTCGTTTGAAATTGACCAAAAACGCAAACTTAACATAACTTAACAAAATTTCTAGATTTTCATTCTTTCCAAAAACAACTCTTTCTAATTCTAGCTCTTTCTAGTTCTCTCAAATAGCGTGTTGTTACAAGTATCATGTGAAACAACATTTTCTTAGATTAAAATAAACACAAAATAATAGTAAATTCATACTTAAAATTATTTATACTCAATATAAATATAAAAATGAAAAAAATATATGGACAATTCATAGCCAATGAAGAAGGAAGGGGAAAATATATATTCATGCTATATTCTCCCTAGTGTTCTATTTGATTGAAATCTCTTGCCACCAATAGTTTACTTTCTCCGTTCATTTTGGCTTACATATCTATTAAAAAATAATTATTATCATGGCTATATTATCATACTAGTTTTAGCACACGTGCGTTGCACGTGATTACCAATTCAAAAAATATATTTTAAAATTTAAATAGTATTGCTTATTTAAGTGAAGATTTGAAAATTAAATTTTGCACAAAATAATATTACAGATTCTTTTGTGAATGTTTAATGTGGATTGTCATATGTATCTCTTATTCACGTGAAACTATAAAGATTATCAATGAAAATTTTTATTAGTTAAATGCAATAATACATATATTTATTTTAATTTGATTTGGTTCAATCATGTAATTAGTCTTATCTCAGTAATATTACCTTCTAGACGATATTTGTTGTGTATTTTTCTTGTCATCTAACCAGATGTGTTTTGCACATGTATTCCACGTTAAACTGTTTAGATATCATATGAACGTGTGAAGAGAACAACTACATTTTATTTTTTTTATAACTAATATTTGTATATTAATTTTTATTTTATAAGTTATAACATAATAAATGATGTTCTTGTTGTTGGCTCTCATATTTGACTTCTCGATTCACTGTATACATAAATCAAAGATATCTATTTGACTGTCCATAGTTAACTGAGAAAGGTTTCTTTTTTCTTACCGAAAAAAACTAAAAATTAAAAATTAAAGAATATATTCTATCTGTGAAATCATATATATATATAATCACATGTTTATCTTACACCCAACAAAGATGTAGTTCATATACTTGTAAACGATTTTCAATTTATTCAATCAAACATGATTCATCCAAGGAAAAATAACAACATTGTGTTATCACATATATAGGGGCGGTGTAATAATATGAAAAATTATTGGTCAAAAGCTAATACAAGAAAAGATGAAAGATAGAAATAATTAATGTAATAACTATGAGAGTTCATAATATTATAACTAAAGAATGTTAAAGTGTGTGAATAACGTTTGCAATAATTAGTAATAACTAAGAGAATTTATGTTGATATTCAATTTTGGTCTAACATTTTCAAAATTCGTAACTTTTAAATTTTATTTATTTAATAGTTCAAAATAATTTTTTTATAATTTTAAATAAGTTTATCGATAACTGTCCTCATATATCAAAATTTAAGATTTTTTATCAGTTAATTTTAAAATTGCATATATATATATATATGTATATATATATTTTATTTGTTACATTTGTTAATATTCATTTCGTTGCGTAGTCTAAAAACTCATTCAAATATGAATATTTTATTTAACTAACAATTTTGGGTTATAATCTCAAGCCCACGATTTGAGTCAATTATAAAATTATTTCCTATATAAATTTTGATTAAGATGAATAAATTTAGGGGGGTGAATTATTTTTTAGGAGGTAAGAATTTCTTAAATGGCAAAAAAAATCCTAATATTTTGTTCCACTCCCATTTTCTTCCCTTAGTCCACCACGTCAAACCCCACCACATCCCCCACCTCCCTCTTCTTCATTTTTCCGGCAAAATCTCACCGGAATACAACCAAATAGAAGCACAAAACAACCGCTTTCTTTTCCACCAGATTCAATCCAAAACCCAGACCAAAAACCACCAAAGCCACCGGCGAAACACGACGCCACTAGCAACTCCAAACAACCCCATTCTCCTCTCCCTTCGTTGCTAGCAGCAACCAGCTGCCATACCCACCACAGACAGACCAAAACCCCATCACCGTTTTCCTTTTTTTTTTCTCGTTGCAACAAGTAGCTTCGGCGAGGAGTTTCAAGCTCCAATGAACCGGAGCAAAAATAATAATAAAAAATATATATAACCGCCAGTCCCTTCCCCTTTCTCCCTTTCAATGTTTTTGTTTATTTTTTGCAGGTTATCAGCGGACTTCAAACTCCGGTGGAACCCCGAGTGACCACTAGATCTGTGCAATGAATGGAGTTCTCTCCAGCAAGAACGAACCGACGAGAACGACTAAAACTTCTAGATCTGGCCGGATTCTTTATTTTTCCGGTAAGCTTCGTTAGTTATTTTATTTGGGTCATGTTTGTTTAAGATTTTGTTCATATAGTTATCTGCTATGTTGTGTTGGGTTTCTTATATATATTTATTCGTTTTTGTTTACTGGTATTGTTTATATGATTCTAAAAGTTTTCCTTTTGTTTAGTCTAGTGTTACTTTTAATTAGTGAGAATCTTGTCTTATTATTTATTAATTGTTCACTCCGTTATTTATTTTATCTTTTTTTTCCGAAGAGTTCAGTCTTTCTCTGTTGATACCATTGCCTCCTGTTAATTTCTTCTTGCTCAAAATAATTTTAGTGAACCCCATTTATAACTTGCTCTTTTGAGTAATTGTTGATATTGCTTTACATGTTAGTATTATTTAGTTATTTGTTCTTTTGTTTCTTATTATTTGTTTTCTAGTTTTTATTTATTTATTATTATTTTTATTATTTTGGTATGGTTGCTAAACAAATTTTGCTAGCTAAGATATTTTTATTTTTTGACAAACTTTAATGTTAGTTTTGATATTGATACTGCCTTTTGTTTTGATGTTCAAATCATTCTTCTTCTTCTTCTTTTTTTTCTTATTACATTTGTTACTGTCTTGGTTTTCCATCTCATGTTCAATTTTTGTGTTAATTTGTTTTTTTTTTTACATTGCAACTCTTGAATATTCGTTAATTTGAGCGGATACAAGTTAAAATTGGCCAATGAGAAAATCTCTCCGTCGATTTTGAAGGCCTTTACATTGTAAAAGATCAAAATTTAGTTTAAGTTCATATATTTTGTTTGTTCAAAATGACCGATGAAGAAATTATCGTCGATTTCCAAGGCCTCCTACGTTAATAAGACGGGTTTTTATTTTTAAGTTGTTATTTGATTCATTTATTTTTATTCATATATATTTAGTACTAACACTTTTACTAAGTGTCTTTATAGGTACCCTGAAGTCGCTTCTCATCGAAGTCATTCGAATAAAGTTCGAATACTATATTCATTATTATTCATATTGTTGACGATAGGCAAATATTAGACCGTTTCTTAAATTACTTGTTTACTTTATTACTTGTGTATATTGCATGTTTGTTATATTTGTATACTATTTTTACCTCCTACTCAATTTGAAAAAATGAATTCAGTCGGGACCCACAGTTGTGGATTTTGAAGGATGCCTAACACCTTCCATTCGAAATAACTTGAACCCCTTACCTAGAATCTTGGTTTCGTAGATCACTTAATGGTTTCCTAGTTTTTTCCTAAAATTAGGTGGCGACTCCTTTACAAAATTGTTTATTCTTAAAAAAAAATTTAAAATTAATTCAATTGATTATTTTTTGAGTCACCGCGACGTTTCGACCTATTTGAATAACGTAGGGATGTAAACAATTTATAATGTTATAACTAAAGGATTAATGTGCAATAGATGTATTTCTAACAAATTTTATACTTACATAAATATATAGGACTTTCAATTAATGTTACTATTTTTTTCTTATAGTTATTAGATTTTAATTTAGTGTAGGGACAAAATGAAAATGTTTATTCCATATTACTAAATATACAATTTATTTTGTAATTGATAAATTTTTAAATGATTCATATATATTCACATATTTTTTCACTCTTGAGAAGTTTAATAATTTTGGAAAAATATGTTCAGAAGCATATATTTACATCACAAGAGAAATTATTAACAAAAACAAATGAATTTAGATTACATCATGTTAACTTCATTTATTGAAATATTACATACTAATGTATATATTAAGCAAAAAAATTATTATTATATCATCAAAATTACTCGAGGTTATGGAATGTACTCTTTTAGGATAAAACAATTTACTTCATCTGAATAGTGTTACCTCATATTCCGCTAAACTTCGAACACAGTCAACGACAATAAATAACACGAATTTTTTTAAAATGCAAGAAAAAAAGAGTAGGATATTAAAAAAAATTGTGGTTGAAAAATGAGAGGAAGCCCCTCTATTTATAGTCAACAAAGGGTAGTATGAACAAGTGTTTTTTGTGTCTTATCTGAAAAGTCATGACCTTTCCGAGAAGTCACAACCCTTTCAAAAAGTCACAACATATTGAAAAAGTCACAACTCACCGAAAAATCACAACCCTTTGAAAAAAGTAACAACTTATTGGAAAAGTCACAACTTGTTGAAAAAGTCACAACTCATCGAAAAATCACAACCCTTTAAAAATGTCACAACTTATCGGAAAAGTCACAACCTAAGTTAGGAATATTATAGTAATTTAATATACAAGTTAGGAGTTCATGCTTTTAAAGTAATATAGATTATAAGTAAAAGTAAAAATCTATTTTTGAATTAATGGACTTAACATTAAAACTAATAATTCAATGGACTACGTTTATGCCTGATATTTTAAAAAATTTAGGAACAAACTCCTTCGTTTGAGGGTAAAAGAATTAAAAATGGAAAAAAATATCTTACCCCAATCATGTGCCCTTTTTTGTATTTGATTATTATTGTGGAAAAAACAAAGAAGAAACAATTGATGCATGATTTTCTACAATTTGTTCACCAACTCTTTTTTATGTGGTACCTCGAATTTCGTTGAATTTCAAACTTAATCAACTATTGCAAATAACACTTGAGATTTTTTAAGAAGAAGAAGAAGAGTAGAAAACATACAAAGATCGTAGTTTAAATGTTAGAGGAAACCCCTCTATTTATAGCTAACAAATAGTAGTATGAATAGGTGCTATTTGTGCCTTGTCAAAAAAGTCACAACCCTTGAAAAATGTCACAACTCATCGAAAAGTGACAACCCTTTGAAAAAGTCACAACTCATCAGAAAGGGCACAACACTTTGGAAAAGTCACAACCCTTTGTAAGAATCACATTCCTTCAGAAAAGTCACAACTCATTGGAAATGTCACAACCCGTCAAAAAAATCTCAACCCTTTGGAAAAGTCACAATTCATCGGAAAAGTCATAACCCTTTAATGTGGAAAGGTATCTACTTTTAATATAATACAATTAATTAAATCAATAAATAAAAAAATAAGTATTTTTAATTGGGGGTATTATAGTAATTCAACATTCAAATTTGAGAGTTTGTGCTTGTAAGGTAGTACATATAGATAGATAGATAGATGATGCATGATATGATGATATGGTATGATGATTTACATTTTCAATTATTTATTTATAAGAACTTTGTGTATATATTTATAAGCGTACAATTTTCATGATACGTTGGGTTGTAGTGATTTATTTTAAATATATAAATAGTTGTCATGTTTCATCTTTTAAGAGTTAAATTATATGAACTTTAGGCAACATTTTAAGATATATTTCATTACCATATTAATATGAGATGAATTTATAGTACTTTTTGTGCAATATATGAATAACTAAATTGTATTTTAAGTAATCTATTAATTTAATTATATTTAGCTTTAAAAATTATTCAAATTGGAGGAAGACACTAAAAATTAGTGTAATGTCAATAGTAACTTTTGTACCACATCGGAAAAATACACAAAAAAATTTAGCATTTATAATACTATGACTAAGAATACTGATAAAATGTAATTTCAAGGAGCAATTAATTTGACCAAAAAATGCAATTAATTTGTCCCCAAAAAATGGAGAACGGGTAGGCAGTGGGGGTGGGGGGTGGGCAGTGTGCGGGGAAAAAGGTGAACAAAATAATTAGAGAGGAGATAATAATTAATATTATTTGCAAGAAATTGC
>JAJOOR010004616.1:0-77741 GCA_036250505.1 Solanum acaule
TATATATTGCATGTGTCTTATTGCTTTATATATTGAGTTCAGTTATTCATGAGTCGAACAGAGCCAAGGTAAGTGTTCTCTTGTACTCCTTTCAAGCTTAAGTTGTGGTTTAGCTTTCCAGATCGCATACTCGTACATTCCATGTACTGATGCCAGTTTGCCTGCATCTTATTATGATGCAGATGCAGGTACCTAGGATTAGCATCCAACACGCCGTTGATCCAGTTGAGCACTCCAGAGTCAGTGGTGAGCCTCCTTGCTTTTTGGAGGACTCGGTTATTTTGTTCTCTTAGTTTTGTTTTATTAGGTTGTTGCAGGGTCTGTCCTAACATCCATCTCAGTATTATAGAGGCTTCATAGACAGTCAGTCAGTTAGTTTTGAGTCTCTCATCTATGTATATATATAACATTCTATTTTTGAGACTTGAGTTCCCTTTTGGCAGATTTTTATCAGTTGGTTGGTTTATAACCTTTCATTGCATTGAGTTATGCTGTTGAGTTAAGTTTCCGCTAAGTTAAGAAAGCCAGACCAAGGGTTCTCTTGGGGGCCAGCAATGGTCTTCGAATGCCGGCCACATCCAAGGTGTAGGCTCGGTGCGTGACAAACTTGGTATCAGAGCCCAGAGTTCAAGAGTCCTAGGGAGTCTACGAAGCCGTGTCTGTAGAGTCCTAGTTATCGGTGTGAAGCGCACCACATCTATAATTATGAGGCTACAACATTTAGGAAGATTTCTCACTTCTTTCACACTCATCATCGTGCGTTAGAGTTTATCTCTAAAAGTTTATTTTTAATTCATGCTTGCGCGTGTTTCAAATAGTTATGCCTCCACGAAGAGTTGGCAGAGGGCGTCTTCCTAGACGTTATGTTGATGAACAATAGTTACCTTATGCACCGGGAGTGCAACATCAAGGGGAAGTTTCTAATGCCGAGTTTAGAGAGGCAATTAGAATTCTGAGTCAAGCTGTAACTAATCAGATTGGTCAGCAAAGGGGAGCTTGACATGAAAGAGCTGAGACTTCTAGGATTCGTGAGTTCTTGGGGATGAATCCTTCGAGTTTCATGGGTTCGAGCATCACTGAGGATCCAGAGAACTTCATTGAGGAGCTGAAGAAGATTTTTGATGTGATGCATGTGACAGATACTGAGCGGGTTGAACTAGCTGCGTATCAATTGAAGGATGTTGCTAGAACTTGGTTCGACCAGTGGAAAGGGGACAGAGTTGAGAATGCACCACCTGCGAGTTGGGCCTGTTTTGAGGAAGCTTTCTTGGGGCGTTTCTTTCCTCGAGAATTGAGAGAGGCCAAGGTATGTGAGTTCCTCACACTTAAGCAGGAGTTTTTGAGTGTTCATGAGTACAGTCTGAAGTTCACACAACTATCCCGCTATGCTCCGGAGATGGTGGCGAACATGAGGAATAGAATGAATTTGTTTGTTGCTGGGCTGTCTTGTCAAGTAAGGAAGGTAGGGCTGCAATGCTTATCGGAGACATGGACATATCAAGGTTGATGGTCTATGTGCAGCAAGTTGAGGAAGAGAAGCTGAGGGACAGGGAAGAGTTTAGGAATAAGAGAGCTAAGACCGGTAACGAGCCCGAGCAATAGAAAGGTAATGCAAACCGTCCGTCCTTTCAACAAAGGCAAAGGGGACCTTCTCCATCATCTGCTAGAGCACCTGCACCCAGATACAGAGGGGAACATAATGGCCAGAATTCGAAGGACTTCAAGGTTAGACCAACACAGTCCTCAGGTAGTGTGGCATAAGGAGGTAGTTTGTTTCTTGCATGTGCTAGGTGTGGTAGAACCCACCCGGGTAAATGTCGTGATGGCTAGACAGGTTGTTTTAAGTGTGGGCAAGAGGGTCACTTCATGAAGGAGTTCCCTAAGAATAAGCAAGGTAGTGGAAATTTGGGCAGTAGGGCCCAATCTTCTTCAGTTGCTCCCCAGACAGGACGGCATCTAGAGGAGCTACTTCTAGTACCAGCGGAGGAGCAAACCCCCTCTATGCAATCACCAGTCGCCATGAGCAAGAGAACTCTCCAAATGTTGTCACTGGTATGGTTAAAGTCTTTGATTTTGATGTGTATGCTTTGCTAGACCCAGGAGCAAGTTTATCTTTTGTAACTCCTTATGTTGCAAATAAGTTTGATGTTCTTTCTGAAAGACTTTGTGAACCCTTTTGTGTTTCTACACTTATTGGGGAGTCTATTCTAGTAGAAAGAGTTTATCGTGATTGTCCTGTTTCTATCAATCACAAGAGCACCATGGCTGATTTGGTTGAGTTAGACATGGTAGATTTTGATGTCATTCTAGGTATGGATTGACTTCATGCTTGTTATGCATCGATAGATTGTATAACTCGAGTGGTCAAGTTTCAGTTTCTGAGTGAGCCAGTCTTAGAGTGGAGTAGTAGTTCAGCAGTACCTAAGGGTCGTTTCATTTCGTACCTTAAGGCAAGAAAGTTAGTTTCGAAGGGTTGTGTCTATCACTTAGTCCGAGTTCATGACTCTAGTATTGAGATACCTCCTTTTCAGTTAGTTCCTATAGTAAGAGAGTTTCCAGAAGTTTTTCCTGATGATCTACCCGAAATTCCTCCTGAGAGAGAATTTCGGCATAGATCTCATTCCTGATACTCATCCTATCTCTATTCCGCCATATAGAATGGCACTAGCAGAGTTGAAAGAGTTGAAAGAGCAGTTGAAAGATCTCCTAGATAAGGGTTTCATTCGACCAAGTGTCTCACCTTGTGGCGCTCGATCTTGTTTGTGAGAAAGAAAGATGGTTCCCTTAGAATGTGTATAGACTACCACCAGTTGAATAAGTTTACCATCAAGAATAAGTACCCTCTTCCGAGGATTGATGATCTTTTCGATCAGCTTCAGGGTGCCACTTGTTTTTCAAAAATTGACCTCAGATTGGGCTATCATCAATTAAGAGTAAGGGAATGTGATATTCCAAAGACAGCTTTCAAAACCAGATATGGTCATTATGAGTTTTTAGTCATGTCCTTTGGTTTGACCAATGCACCGACAACTTTCATGGACCTTATGAATAAAGTCTTCAAACCTTATTTAGATATGTTTGTTATTGTCTTTATTAATGACATACTAATCTATTCAAGGAATGAAGAAGATCATGCAAGTCATTTCAGAATAGTTCTTCAGACTTTGAAAGATAATGAGTTGTATGCCAAGTTCTCTAAGTGTGAGTTTTGGCTTAAGTCTGTGGCGTTCCTAAGCCACATTGTGTCCGGTGATGGAATTAAAGTTGATACTCGGAAAATTGAGGTAGTGCAGAATTGGCCTAGACCCACATCTCCAACTCATAGTAGGAGTTTCTTGGGATTAGCTGGATACTATAGAAGGTTTGTAGAGGGATTCTCATCTATTGCATCTCCTTTGACCAGGTTGACTCAGAAGACAGTGAAATTTCAATGGTTTGAAGCTTGTGAGAAAAGCTTTCAGGA
Organism: Solanum acaule; assembly: GCA_036250505.1. NCBI lineage: Eukaryota > Viridiplantae > Streptophyta > Magnoliopsida > Solanales > Solanaceae > Solanum > Solanum acaule. The sequence goes on from JAJOOR010004616.1 coordinate 3,464, forward strand.
ATTGAAAAAGAGGTTGATTACTGCTTCAGTTTTGACCTTACCAGAAGGTACTCAAGGTTTTGTGGTGTATTGTGATGCATCTAGAGTTGGTTTGGATTGTGTCTTAATGCAGAATGGCAAGGTCATAACTTATGCCTCCAGACAGTTGAAGGTTCATGAGAAGAACTACCCAACCCATGACTTATAGTTGGCTGCTGTAGTGTTCGCTTTAAAGATATGGCGTCATTACTTGTATGGTGTGCATGTTGACATATTTACTAATCACAAGAGTCTTTAATATGTGCTTACTCAAAAAGAACTTAATCTCAGACAGAGGAGGTGGTTAGAATTACTCAAGGATTATGACCTGAGTATTCTTTACCACCCAGGTAAGGCTAATGTTGTTGCTGATTTTTTAAGCAAGTTGTCTATGGGTAGCACCGCCCATATTGAAGAAGGAAAGAGAGGGTTAGCAAAAGATGTGCACAGACTGGCACACCTGGGAGTCAGACTTATAGATTCCGCAGAAGGAGGAATATCGGTGGCGAATGGGGCCGAGTCATCACTAGTGTCAGAAGTGAAAGAGAAACAAGATCAAGATCCTATTTTGCTTGAGTTGAAGGCAAATGTTCAAAAGCAAAGAGTATTAGCTTCTGAACAAGGGGGAGATGGTATATTGAGGTATCAAGGTAGACTGTGTGTACCTATGGTAGATGGACTCCAAGAGAGGACTATGAAGGAAGCTCATAGCTCCAGATATTCCATTCATCCGGGTTCCACAAAGATGTATCGTGACTTAAGAGAAGTCTATTGGTGGAATGGCATGAAGAAAGGTATTGCCGAATTTGTTGCTAAATGTCCAAATTGCCAGCAAGTGAAGGTTGAACACCAAAGGCCCGGTGGTTTGGCTCAGAGGATAGAACTTCTGGAATAGAAGTGGGAGATGATCAATATGGATTTCATCACAGGGTTGCCAAGGTCTCACAGATAGCATGATTCTATTTGGGTGATTGTCGACAGAATGACAAAGTCAACTCATTTTCTACCAGTAAAGACGACCCATTCAGCAGAAGATTATGCCAAGTTGTATATTCAAGAGATAGTGAGACTTCATGGAATCCCAATCTCCATTATTTTAGATAAAGGTGCACAGTTTACTGCACAGTTCTGGAAATCTTTTCAGAAAGGCTTGGGTTTAAAGGTGAACTTAAGTATTGTCTTTCATCCTCAGACTGATAGGCAAGAGGAGCGCACTATTCAGAATTTAGAAGATATGTTGAGGGCTTGTGTGATCGATTTCAAAGGGAGTTGGGATGATCACCTACCTCTCATTGAGTTTGCCTACAACAACAGTTATCACTCTAGCATCCAGATGGCTCCATATGAAGCTCTTTATGGGAGAAGATGTAGATCTCCTATTGGATGGTTTGAAGTTGGTGAAGCAGGATTGATAGGACCAGATTTAGTTCACCAAGCTATGGAGAAGGTGAAATTGATTCAAGAGAGGTTGAAAACGGCACATAGTCGTTAAAAATCCTATACTGATGTTAGGAGAAGGGCGTCAGAGTTTGAAGTAGACGATTGGGTATATTTGAAAGTTTCACCCATGAAGGGCGTTATGAGGTTTGGTAAGAAGGGGAAACTTAGTCCCCGGTATATTGGACCTTACCGCATAGCCAAGAGGATTGGCAATGTTGCTTATGAGTTGGAGTTACCCCAGGACCTAGCAACGGTTCATCCGGTTTTTCACATCTCTATGTTGAAGAAGTGCATAGGCGATCCTTCATTGATCCTGCCAACTGAAAGTATTAGGATCAAGGATAACTTATCTTATGAGGAGATTCCTGTTCAGATTTTAGATCGCCAAGTTCGTAGCATTACTCAAGGTCCTTTGGAGGAATTAATTTGTTGAGGAAGCTACTTGGGAAGCTGAATAGGACATGAAGAAGAGATATCAACATCTCTTTGAATCCGGAGGAAATGCAGAACAAGGTATTAATTTCCTTCTTAGTGCTCTTTTAATTATAATGAGAATGTTGTTGTTGTTGTTGTGTTTGCATGGTTGCTTGTTGGGTGTTTGAGTTGATGTTACACCCTTAGCCTAGTAAGAGTAACCTCATTCGAGGACGAATGTTCCCAAGGGGGAGATATTGTAACATCCGGCAATTTGAAATAACTATGAAGAGGCTTAGAATTAGAAATAATCATTTTTGGAAGGAATTCAAAAATCTGGAAAATTTGGTTAAGTATGGGAAAAAAATGAGTTTTTGGGCCAACTTTGAGCAGTCATAACTCCTAGCTCAGGATGAGTTAGGTGTAGTTCCAGTTATGTTTGAGAGGCTAGTGGACTGATCTTTCCAACGCCACTAAGTTTGCTCGATTCCGAGTTTGTATGAATGAGTTAAGCCCTTTGGAAGTTGGGCAGTTGGCAGGGAAGTCCGTTCGGAAATTGTAAGGGTATTTTGGTCTTTTCCCTAACCAATTCTTTTGGTTATATTAGTGTGTTAGACTGATTTTTTTAGATCAGTTTTTCCCATTTTTAAAGAGTGAGAGTAAGGGTTTGATAGTGAAGAGGAGAAGAAGAGGAGAAGGAGAAGAACAAGCAAGGTTTCGTATTCTCAAAAGCTACTAGGGAACTAAGTATTCTCAAAGAAGTTTATAAATGTTTTTACATTTGAGTACGAAAGGAACTACGCTTTCCAAAAGAGCCTTTGGGCTAGGTTTTGAGTAATTATCTCAACTAAATAAAGATGTGTTTAAAGACATTTATGAGCTAAAGTATTTTTGGGAATAGTACTGAGCACCGAATTGGGGACACGAGTTCATATTAACTCAACTCTCCATAAGAACAATGAGCCAACATGGGACTTGACGGATCATTCTTTTTAGATGATCACGTAAGATTAAGCTAGTAGATCCACTAAGTAAAGTAAGGTCCTATATCACGGCAAGGTATAGGATGGTCCTTGGGCAACGTGAGGTAAAACGTTGTATCATCACTAGGGCTCATAGTGGTGGTTGTCGGTTAAAGAAGCTCCCACAAAAGTTATATTACTTTTATTTAAATAAAGTTGAGTTTGTTATTGTTTTATCATTAACGAACTAAGTTGTTTATAATATTTTACAAGCTTTATATATTGAATATGTCTTATTGCTTTATATATTGAGTTCAGTTATTCATGAGTCGAACAGAGCCAAGGTAAGTGTTCTCTTGTACTCCTTTCAAGCTTAAGTTGTGGTTTAGCTTTCCAGATCGCATACTCGTACATTCCATGTACTGATGCCAATTTTTCTGCATCTTATTATGATGTAGACGCAGGTACCTAGGATCAGCATCCAACACGCCGTTGATCCAGTTAAGCACTCCAGAGTCAGTGGTGAGCCTCCTTGATTTTCGGAGGACTCGGTTATTTTGTTCTCTTAGTTTTGGTTTATTAGGATGTTGCGGGGTTTGTCCTAACATCCATCTCAGTATTATAGAGGCTTCATAGACAGTCAGTCAGTTAGTTTTGAGTCTCTCATATATATATATATATATATATAATATTCTATTTTTGAGACTTGAGTTCCCTTTTGGCAGATTTTTATCAGTTGGTTGTTTTATAACCTTTCATTGCATTGAGTTATGCTGTTGAATTAAGTTTTCGCTAAGTTAAGAAAGCCAGGCCAAGGGTTTGCTTGTGGGCCAGCAATGGTCTTCGAGTGGCGGCCACGTCTAGGGTGTAGGCTCGGGGCGTGACACCTTTCTTGATTTGTCAAAATGGACAAGTAATTAGGGACAACTAAAAAAGGCAAAGTGGACAAGTAATTAGGGACAGAGTGAGTATTACTAAAAATGGGAACAAAAAAGTTGAAAGTTGAATTACGATTTTGGTTCCTGAGGTCTTTGTTCCATATTCCTAGGCTCGTGCATCAATGATGGATTTCCTTCGGAGCTCGAGTCATTTTATCCACTAGCAGAAGGAGAAAAACTTCTTTTACACACATTGCAACCTTGTTGGCATAAAAACAATACCATGGAGGTCATGGCCAAGTGTAAGTAAATTATGGATTGGTTGGGTTGATCGAATGGAGAAGGTAAAGGGGAGACATGGAGAATTGCTTATATTTATGCTGCCATCCAGTTATCTAAAGTCAACATACGCTGTGACAATGATCTCTTTTATGCTGCATATTCCACCAGATATCATCGTCACTGGGTATATTGACTTTGGATAACTGGAGGGCATCATAAATATCAGTAGTACTCCATGTCTCCCCTTTTACCTGGTCCATTCAATCAACCCAACTGATCCATCCTTCAGTTATAGTTGGCCATGACCTCCATGTGTTGTTTTTGTGCCAACCAGGTTGCAGTGTGTATAAAAGAAGTTTCTCCCCTTCTGCTGGTGGATAAAATGACTCAAGCTCCTAAGGAAATCCATCCTTAAAGAACATGCTTTACAATGAAGAAAACTCTTCAATTTTGATAGGATATGGGGAAAGCAGTCGATAAGAACTCAGAAAATTATGTACTTAACTTTGTATTTATTTTTCATCTATATTATTATTGAATTCGTCCTTGATTTGGTGTTTTTTGGTTATATTATTAAAGACTTATTTGTAATATTTGCATTTTGTTACTCATTACATACATGGTTTCCATAAAAGTTTAGTCATTCTAACATATCTATAAAAGTTCACATGGAGCACACGTGCAAAACATGTTTCCAGAAACTAGTACTATAAAAACAGGGAAAAATATGACAAGATAAAAATAACAAAAGTACTAACTGAAAGCTAAAACTACTTAGTCAAAGTTAAAGTTGATGTTATACAACTTTAACAATAAAGTCGTAAAATATTATATTCTTCATCACATGACATCATGACAAACAATGAAATATTAAAATACCTTATCAACAACAAATAATAATTCGCAGATGGAAACTACACAATTTAGCAAACATAGTATGAGTGACATAGTTAGCGAGCAATTCTTCAACGACAAAATGTTCATTGTTGTTGATCACGTGTGCTTGTTTTGGAACAAGACATTCACTTGTGAGGGCTCCAACCCAAGTCTTGTTTCAAATGGTTTTCTTTGTTTATTGTCAGGGTAAGGGCATTCTTTGTAAATGTTGTACAATGACAAACATGGAACAATAGTTATAAATGTAATTAATTTATTTTATACAAAGTTGAGGGTTACAAACTGACAATATATATAAGTTAAATTATTTTAGTTACAATTTCATTTCTTGGATTTGATGTTGCGTATGACAATGGTAGCACGTCTTATCATTTGGAAGTTAATTTGGATCAACTTCATCATAACTAGAATTAGGGCCTTGCATGATATCGATACCTGATTTGCTCTCTAATTCTTCATCTTGAATACAGTCTATCTCATTTTCTGATGTTCAATGGGGCGAAGATAACATATCAAGCAAATGATGGTGGCAATCAACAATCATGTTTGGCTTAAACATCTTCCCTTCTCTCCTTTAATTTATTATCTTTAAGCTATGTGTTATTTCATCTGCCAAAATAAAGAACCCATCTTTGTGAACAAAACAACACACATGCTAGATTATACTGAAGGCGTGGACAAAAGGAAAACATCAAGCTATGTGCATAATATAATGTGTGTTGTTTTGTTCATAAATATGGTTTTTTTTTGGAAGATGAAATAATATATATATTTAAGAAAATAATTTAAAGGAGAGAAGTGAAGATGTTTATGTAACACCTCGGACTTCGAAAGAACGAACTAGAAGTTCGTACAAGTTAACCATCTATTTTTAGTTTTGGGTCAACTTCAGATAACCATATCTTTTAGCACATAAAGAATTAGATGGCTCATTATGTATCAAAATTGAAGGTCTTTGAGTCCGCTTTCCAATGCCACCAAGTTTGCTAAGTTTCGATCTCGGAGTAAAAAGTAATGGCCATATGAGTATAGCCTCTCTAGTTAAGGCCTTTTATTCGTTTAAGGAAAGGGTGTATTGGTCTTTTCCTTACCCCACTAGGCCTAACACGTTTTTTTCACTCCTAATAAGGGTCTAATCAGATTTAGACTGATTTTTCACATTCCTAAATGCTTAGAGTTTGAGATAAGGGTTTCGAGAGGAGAAAAAGGCTAAGTTCAATGGTTCATCAAGATTTTAGGAATTCGCCAAGAACATCATTCTTTCCAGGTATGTAAGCTTCTCATAGTGTTGGACTTGTTTGTCCTCACGACATACACCTAATTCCTTCATGAAATTGTGTATTGAAGAGATTCTTGAAGTAGTTCTTGACTTTTGCCTCATTCTTTAACAATGGAGGTTTTGAGTTTCTTGAGTTGATCATCTTGAGTATGAGTTGGGTTTTTGGATAGAGTTTGATTGAAATTTCTATGATTTCATGTTGGGTTTGTAAATAAAAAAGGATTTAGAAGAAATCATTTGATTCTAGATGAGTTAGGACCCAAAAATTAGAAGACAAATTCATCAGATTTCTGGGCACGGGTGTGGGGCGGCGCACCACCACTGTGCCTGGACTACTGGTCAGCAGTTTGGGGACTAGCGCAACGCACTAGCAGTGCACCCCAAATTTCTGCCAGTAGTTTTGGGGTTGGCGCCCTGCGCTACTCAGTGCGCCAGGGTCGCTAGATCCTTTTTTGTTTTTGTCCTTCTTTCCATGTGTGTTCCTTCGAATCGTATCTATGTTCTCTTCCTAATATTGACTCCTAAATTCTTCTTTAGTCCTTCAGAGATCCTACATGTCCTAATCACATGTCTAAATTCACATAGAGTTAAGAGGAAAGTTCAAGAGGTCCTTTTTCAGTCATTTTGAGAATTCTTTTGCAATTGATTATAGTTTTGAACTATTTCTTGAGTAAATGAGTATTAGAATGAAGAGAGTTGTCTTTAATGTTTCAAAATGAGTATAATGGAACTACGTATTCCCAAGTGTAACACTTTTACATTTAAAAGAGAGAAACATTGATGTCTGAATGAATTTATGAGAAGTTTTGGAGTATTACCTCTTTTAAGAGGATCTTTTGAGGTATTACCTCAAATTAAGAAAGATTTATATTTAATACATTTTAGCATGCGTTTATATTTATTGGGAGTAGTATTGAGCACTGATTTGGGGATGAGTTTAGACAACTCACATTCCTCATAAATCATGTAGCCAACATGTGTAAAGGGTCGTACTTTTTAGACGATTCCTTATTGCTTTTAAGCATATCTTAGTGGATCCACTTAGTTGAGGTATTCAATACCTCGTCAAGGTATAAGACAGTTCTGGTAGTGTAGGCATTGTATCATCACATAACTCATAGTGATGGTTGTCGATGAGAGAATCACCTAAATAAGAGTAAATAGTATGTTCTTGTATTTTTATATATTTTGAGTTAGTATCTACTGTTTTGAAACCTTTACATATTGCATCGCTTATTGTTGCTTTCATATTGAAGTTGAGTTGAGGTGAGTATTGTCTTCCCATGTTATTAGTTCAGCTATATATGTTTTAGTTTTCCCTTACATGCTCGTACATTCAATGTACCGACGTTATTAGACCTGTATCTTATTTATGATGTAGATACATGTATTCAGGCTCATCAACCGACGCTTCGTTGATACCATTTGCACTCCATCTAACTTTGGTGAGACTCCTTGCTTTCTAGAGGGCCTCACCTTATCATTTTTTTGCTTTGTTAAGTTGTCGGGGGTCTTGTTCGGACAGGTATCGTAGTATCTAGAGGCTTCATAAATAGTTAGGAGTGAGGAGTCTTTCTCTATTTCCCTTGTTGAGTTTTTGAAACTTTGAGTTGATTACTTATTTTATTTAAGTACTTTCAAAGATTCATTGAGTTATGTTGTTTTGAGACACTATGAGTTCATTTTGGTAATCAGAGTCTCCATTTTACTAGAGTAAGTTTTTCGCTAAATAGTCTTCCAGGCCAAGGGTTCGCTTGGGGCCAATGATGGTTCTCAAGTGGTTGCCACGTCTAGGGTGTAGGGTTGGGGCGTGACAAACTTGGTATCAGAGCACAGAGTTCAAGATTCCTAGGGTGTCTATGAAGCCGTGTCTGTAGAGTCCTATTTATCGATGTGAAGCGTGCCACATTTATAATTAGGAGGCTACAACATTTAGGAAAAAAATCACTTTGTTCTTACTATTTTTCGTATGGTAGAGTTCAACTCTATAAAAGTTTTCTCTAACTCTATAAAAGTTTTCTCTAACTCATTTTTACGCGTAGCTGTTCGACGATGTAATGCTAGAAGGAATGTTAATCCACGAGGTCCATAAGTTCCTAATGCACTAGAAGTGCAACACCCTCAGGGAGAGGTCACCAATGTTGAGTTTTGGGATGCTATCTGGATGTTGAGTCAAGTTGTGGAAAATCAAGCTGGTAAAAAAAAGTGGTTCGTTAGAATGTGGAAGATACATCTAGAATCCGTATGCTTTTGAGAAGGATTCCACGGAATTCACAGGGTCAAATGTCACTAAGGATCCGAAGAAATTTGTAGAGGAACTGTAGAAAGTGTTTGAGGTTATGCGTGTTGCCGATGTAAAACATGTGGGCTTAGCTTTATACCAGCTCAAGGGTGTTGCTAGAATATGGTACGACCAATATAAGAATAGTATGGCTGAAGGGGGCACCACTTTTGAGTTGGGTTGTGTTTGAAAGTGCCTTCTTTGGGCTCTTCTTTCCCTCGAGCTAAGGGAAGCAAAGGTGAGGGAATGTCTGAATCTTAAACAGGATTCCATGAGTGTGCATGAGTACAACCTCAAGTTCACTTAACTATCCCGTTATGCTCCAGAGATAGTGGATTATTTGAGAAGCAGAATGTCTTCTTTGTGTCTGGGCTATCCCGCTTGTCATGTAAGGAAGGTAAGGAGACCATGTTGGTAGGGGACATGGACATAGCAAGGCTCATGATCCATGTGCAACAAGTAGACAAAGATGAGTTGAAAGATAGGGAAGAGTTCTATAGTAAGAGGGCTAAGACATCAAATCACGAGTCCGACCAACAGAAGACCAAAAATGTGAATCGGTCTTCCTTTTAGAAAAGGTCCTGGACCTACTCCATCGTCAGCTAGTGTGCCTGCACCAACGAACATATGTGATTTCAAGAACTAGAACTTCAGAGCTCGACCTACTCAGTCTTAGGGTAGTGTGGCACAAGGGGATAATTGGACCCCACATGTGCTAAATATGGTAGGAACCACCCAGGAGCGTGTCGTGATGGCTCCGATGGATGCTTCAAATGTGGTCAGACGGGTCACTCTATGAGAGAGTGCCCTAAGTAGTCAGCCAGGCCAAGGGTTTTCTTGAGGGCCAGCGATGGTTCTTGAGTGTTAGAAACATCTAGGGTGTAGGCTCGGGGGCAGGGTAATGGTAATGGTGGCAATAGAGCCCAATCTTCTTCAGCGACTTCAGTAGGCAGAGCTGCTCCGAGAGGAGCTACTTTAGGGACAAACATAGGAGCAAACAATCTGTATGCTACAACCAGTTGCCAAGAGTAGAAGGATTCACCATATGTTGTCACGGGTATGATTAAAGTCTTTACTTTTGATGTTTATGCATTACTTGATCCAGGTGCGAGTCTATCTTTTGTGACTCTTTATGTAGCTATGAGGTTTGATATTCTTCCCGAACGACTTCTTGAGCCCTTCAGTGTTTCCACACATGTTGGTGAGTCTGTTTTAGTATAAATAGTTTATTATGTTGTACCATCAATGTCAATCATAAGAACACCATAACTGACTTAGTCGAGCTAGACATGGTGGACTTTGATGTTATTTTATGTATGGACTAGATTCCTTCTTGTTATGCATTAGTTGATTGTAGAAATCGAGTAGTCAAGTTTCAGTTTCCTAATGAGCCAGTTTTAGAGTGGAAGAGTAGTTCAACAGTGCCTAAGGATCGTTTCATTTCATACCTTAAGGCAAGAAAGTTAGTCTCTAAGGGGTACATCTATCACTTAGCCAGAGTTAATGACTCTAGTGTTGAGACACCACTTATTTAGTCAGTTCCAGTTGTGAGTGGGTTTCCAGAGGTCTTTCGAGATGATCTTCCTAGAGTCCCTCCTGAGAGAGAAATTGACTTAGGAATAAACATCATTCATGATACCCCACCTATCTCTATTCCTCCATATAGAATGGCTCCAACTAAGTTAAAAGAGCTGTGGAAAATTCTTCTTGATAAGGGATTCATTCGACCTAGTGTCTCACCTTGGGGTGCTACGGTCTTATTTGTGAGGAAAATAGACAGTTCACTTAGGATGTGTAGCGATTAGCGCCAATTGAACAAGGTCACTATAAAGACTAAGTATCCTCTTCCGAGAATTAATGATCTTTTTGTTCAACTTCAGGGTGCCACTTGCTTCTCTAAGATAGACCTCAGATCTGGCTATCATTAGTTGAAAGTAAGAGAAAGTAATATCTCAAAGATAGCATTCAGGACCCGTTATGGTCATTAAGAGTTTCTTGTTGTGTCTTTTGGATTGACTAATGCTCCTGTAGCGTTCATGGATCTTATGAAGAGATTATTTAAGATGTATCTTGACATGTTTGTTATTGTATTTATTGATGACATACTAATTTATTCCAGGAGTGAGGAGGATCGTGCTAGTTATCTCAGAATAGTCCTCCATACTCTCAAGGATAGAGAGTTGTATGAAAATTTTTCTAAGTATGAGTTTTGGCTTGAGTCTGTGGCGTTCTTAGGCCACATTGTATGTGGTGAATGGATTCCAGTTGACACTCAGACCAGTGAAGAACTCGCCCAGACCCACATCTCCAACTGATATAAGGAGTTTCTTGGGATTGGCTGGTTACTATAAGAGGTTCGTCGAGGGGTTTTCATTTATTTCATCCCCGTTAACTAAGTTGACTTAGAAAACAGTTAAGTTTCAATGGTTTGAAGCTTGTGAGAAAGACTTTTAGGAATTGAAAAGTCGGTTAATTACTGCCTTAGTGTTAACCCTACAAGAGTGTACAAAAGGATTTGTTGTTTATTGTGATTCATCCAGAGTTGGACTTGGTTGCGTATTTATGCAAAATGGTAAGGTTATAGCCTATGCCTCCATACAACTTAACATTCATGAGAAGGATTACTCGACATATGATCTTGAGGTTGCAGCAGTAGTATTTGCCTTAAAAATATGGCACCACTATATCTATGGTGTTTATATGGATGTGTTCACCGACCATAAGATTCTCCAATATGTTTTCAGTCAGAAAGAGCTTAAACTCCAAAAAGGAGGTGATTAGAGTTTCTCAAGGATTATGACATGAGTATTCTCTCTCACCTTGGTAAGGCTAATATTGTTGCTGATGCTTTGAGCAGGTTGTGTATGGGAGGTACTGCTCTGGTTGAGGAAGGAAAGAAAGAATTGGCAAAAGAGGTTCACAGACTTGCCCGTTTGGGGGTCCATTTGTTGGGCCTAGTGAAGGTAGAGTGGTGGTGATGAACGGGACTGAGTCATCACTAGTGTATGAGATAAAGGAGAAACAAGACCAAGACTCTCTTTTGCTAGAACTAAAGGCAAATGTTCATAAGACAAAAGTGATGACTTTTTAACAAGGGGGAGATAGTGTATTGAGGTATCAAGGTAGATTGTGTGTACCAAGGGTGGATGAAGGACAAGAGAGAATCATGGAAGAAGCTCATAGTTCCAGATATTCAACCCATCCTGGTTTCACAAATATGTACCATGACTTGGGAGAATTCTATTGGTGGAGTGGTATGAATGGGTCCATTGCAAAGTTCGTGGCTAAATGCCCAAATTGCCAACAAGTCAAGGTGGAGTACCAAAGACCCATTGGTATGGCTCAGAATATAGATCTTTTGGAATTGAAGTGGGAGATAATTTATATCACCTCGGATTCAAGAAAGCCTAGGAAAGGGTCAAGCGGGCAAGCCACAAACTAAAAAGTGGACCATGAAGCTCTCCACGGAGCCTTAGACGGGTCGTGAAGAGCACCACAATCTGTTAATGGGCTCATGGTTGGTTTCCAGAACCTACCTGGGCAGGCTCCACCATGACGGATACCCAGACACCCCGTGGTGATGATGACGGGTTGTCAAAAGGTTCTACAAGTGGGTCAATCATAAGGGTTTCTTCCCCAGTCACTAGTTAAGGATCACGGGCTTCTAAACAGCCCGTGAATCCCCACACAAACCGTGAAGTCATCCGTGAAGGGGAATTTTTAGACTTAGAGTTTAGGTTATATCTATAATGATAATATGTTTTAGCAAAAGATGAATTAGATGGCCCATGACCTATCAAATTAAAGATCTCTGAGTCCTCTTTTGAACGCCACCAAATTTTCCTAATTCCGAGCTTGAAGTAAAAAGTTATGCCCAAAATAGTGAAGCTTGGGTGAGACACTGTATCATCACATAGCTGTGGGCGAGACACTGTATCAACACATAACTCATAGTGATAGTTGTCAGTTAAAGAATCTCTCAAATAAGAGTAAAGAGTATGTTATTGTATCTTTATACATTTTGAGTTGGTATCTACGGTTTTAAAAGCTTTACATATTGCATCTCTTACTGTTTCTTTCATATTGAAGTTGATTTCAGGTTAGTATTGTCTTCCCATGTTATCAATTCAACTATATATGTTTCAGTTTTCCCTTACATGCTCGTGCATTCAATGTACTGACGTCATTCGACCTGCATCTTATTTATGATGCAGATACATATGTTCAGGATCATCAACCGACGCTTCGTTGATACCATTTGCACTCCAGCTAGCTTTGGTAAGTCTTCTTGCTTTTTCGAAGGGTCTTACCTCATCATTTTTCCACTTTGTTACGTTGTTGACGGTCCGGTCCCAAAAACTATCATAGTATTTAGAGGCTTCATAGATAACTAGAAGTTGAGGAGTCTCTCCCTATTTCCCTTGTTGATGTTTTGAGAGTTTGAGTCGATTACCTATGTTTATTTAAGTACTTTCAAACATTTATTGAGTTATGTTGTTTTGAGACACTATGAGTTCATTTTAGTAACTGGAGTCCCCATTTACTTGAGTAAGTCTTCCGCTAAGTAGTTGGCCAGGCCAAGGTTTCGCTTGGGGGCCAATTATAGTTCTCGAGTGCCGGTAACGTCCAGAGTGTAGGCTCGGGGCTTGATAGTTTAATCCAAACGTGTTTGATAGCTACCATCATTTGCTTGACAAGTAATCCTCTACACAAAGAACACCTGAAAATGAGATGGAGTTTATTTGAGAGAAAATCAGGTATTGATACCATAGAATGCCCCTAATTTTTGTGATGATCAAGCTGATTTGAATCAACATCCTAATAGAAAAACGTGTTACCACTATCACACTACATCAAAACCAAGAAATGAAATTCTATGTAAGTAAAATAATTTAACTTATATACATTGTCAATACATAATCCTCAATTTTATATAAGGTAAATTTATTCTATTTATAACAATTGTCCCATATTTGTCATTGTACAATATTTACAAATAATGCCCTCACCCTGATGATAAACAAAGAAAAGAGTTAGGAGGAAGAATTAGGTTGGGACCTTTGAAAGTGAAATTTTGGTTCCAAAACAAGCGCACTCAAAAGACAATGATAAACATTCCGTTGTTATAGAATTGCTCGCTAAGTATGTCACTCATCCTATGTTTATTAATCTATGTAGTTTTGATCAGCTAAATTTACTGACAAAAAAATTGAGTGAATCTCTAAGAAAATATTTACTTAAAATGTGATTAGACTTCTCTAATTATGTGTTTGTCTTTTCTCAAATTTTTTTAGGTAATTGACTTTTTGATTAATAACCCAAATGACAAATACAAATCAAACTAACTACCAAAGTCAGCTTAGTCTAATTTATAACAACTCCCTATCAAACTTCTATCCACCAGACTCCTTAACAAATTTCAACAGTCTAGGACTTCACAAAAGCCATGCTTGTATTACATCCTTCGCACCCAGTGGGGCACTAATATTACAAGCATAATCTATATTTCTAGTTAATCTAAACTCATCCATAGTTTGTTTTTCAAAAATCCTAAGATTCCTTTCTATCCACACACATTTTTATCAAATACCACTTTAAGAATCCTGGCTATTCAAGCCTTCCCTCTTGCATTCTTGAGTATCCATTGGTAATGGTGATCCCAATCTCCTCCAACGGTCTCTTGAATTTTCATCCAAGCTAATATTCTACTCCATAGTTGCCTAGTAAATGTAAATTGAACAAACAAACAATCTCTTGTTTCCTTTTCCTATTGGTAGAATACACATAGAGGCTCGAGATTGATTCTTTATTTAATAAGCCTATCTTTTGTGGGTAGCTTAGCCTGAACTAGTGGCCACATAGTGAATATAGGTTTAGGCTTGGCAGAATTGGCAAACATTACACATTTCCATGATACTCTGATCCTCTCCTCAATCAATCCTAGATAAATTTGCTTTACAATACCATGTTGCTTCTTCACCAAATGTTGCACTTGATTCCATTGAGTCCTAGATTTCAATATTTTCTTTGTAATCCAACATGCTTGAGATGAAATGGGCATAACCTCCACCTATTGATCCTTTATATAGTAGGTATGTATCCACTTGATCCACAACTTATCCTTTTTATGTGTAAGATCCATAAAGTTTTGGTTTGAGAAACTTTGTACATAGGTGCAGATTTATGATGTTCAACCCCCAGCAGATTTAGGCAAGCATATTGTCACACCCTGAGCCTACAGCCTGGACGTGACCGACACTTGAGAACCATTATTGGCCCCAAGTGAACCCTTGGTCTGGCTTACTTACTCAGCGGAAGACTTAAACATAAGAAATAGTCTCAAATAAGGAACTTATGAATTAAACTTAGAATGTCTTTATGGAAACATTCCAACTAGCCAAAATGGCTTCTCTAGTCTCATAGCAAAACATCTGAAATACAAGACTAAAGAAACTATAACTACTCGTCTATGAAGCCTCTAAACAAAGAGGGATGTCGGGACAAGACCCCCGATCATCCTAACAACTGAAAAACTAAAACTTGAATGAAAAAGGATCCTCCGAAAAGCAAGGAGGCTCACCGACAGACTCTGAGTGCTAAACTGGATCAACGAAGCGCTGGATGTTGATCCTGGTTAGTTGTGTCTGCATCATAAGACGATGCATGCCAATTGGCATTAGTACATTGAATGTACGAGTATGCAAGGGTAATACTAAACATGACATAAGCTTGAAAGGAATATGAAAGAAACACTTACCTTGGCTTTACTCAACTCATGAATACTCAACTCAAATGCAAAGTAAAAACAACAATAAGGGTGCAGTTTATACAAAGATTTTAAAAGAATGCATGATAACTCAACATGTTAAATTAATGTAATAACAATTCAATCACATAAAAGTAATATAATACTATGGGAGTTTCTCTAACCGACAACTACCACTGCGAGCCTAAGTGATGATACAACGTCTTACCCACGCTGCCAAAATTGTCCTATACTTTGCTGTCATATAGAACTCCTTAACTAAGTGGATCCACTAGTCTATGCTAAAAGGCACTAAGGAATCATCTAAAAAGTATGATCCTTTCTACCCATGATGGTTACATGGTTTATGGAGACGTGAGTTATTATGAATTCGCGTCCCCATATCGGTGCTCAATACTACTCCCAAATATACTCAGCTCATGTGTTTTAGAAACAAACTTTCTTTGATTTGAGATAATTACTCAAAACTTAGCTTAAAAGCTTTCTTGGAAATCAGTGTTTCCTTTCTTGCTCAAATGTGAAAAACATTTTAACTCTTGGGAATACTTAGTCCCCGTATAATCTTTAAAGAAATAAACTTTACTCTTACTCTTTACTCAACTCAAAGCTTAAGTCTTAAAACAAAGTTAAAACGTTTGTAAAAGACTTTTGGAAAAAACTCTATGAACTTCTCTTAACTTAACTCTTAACCTTTTGACTTGACTCTTAACTTTCCTTGAATTGAATTATGGATTCAAGGTTCATGATCTCATGTTTATGGATGATTTAATGATGTTTAGACGTACCTTAGAGTATAGAAATCGACTAGAAAACATAGGTACGTTGCTAAGGAACTAGTATGGAAAGAAGGGGGAGGTGAAAGAACTGGCGTTCCTGGCGCTCTGAGTGGCTCGAGGCGCCAGCCCTTGAATTTCAGGGACTGACTTGGAGAGCTCTGGCTGGTGCAGCTCCCCATAGGTCAAACTTTAGAGCCCCTTTTGGGGCGCTCTGGCTGGGGCGGCGTCCCAGGCCCTTGCCCAGGTGAATTTCGACTTTTCTCCTTCGTTTTTCAACTCTAAACCCCCTATTTCAACTTGATTCTTCAACCAAACACTTAGAATCAACAATACCATCAATATATGTAAGATTCTACTCGAAAACACACCTAAAATTATGGATCAAACTCAAGAAACTTCAACAACAAGAATCCACAAGATTTCGAACGAATTATCATCAAGAACTCATAAGATTTTCTTTAAAAACAATACAACTTCACTGAATTGAATCATGATTGGCGCGTGGGTGAACTAACCCAATTTCATGTGATCTCACATACCTCGTAGGGATCACCCGTTGACGAAATCCACAAGCGATTCTTGAAGATCTTGGTGATTCTTGCTCCTTCTTCTCTTTTCTCCTCTTCTCTTCTCTTCTCTCAAAACCCTAACTCAATTTTCGAAAGCGTAAACTGATCAACTTCTGTTTTAGACCCCTAAGTTATTATCACAAATGAAATTATTTAATTGGGTATGGAAAAGACCAAAATACCCTTCCAAAATTAGGATTGGACTTTCCTTATCCAAACAGCCCAACTTAAAATAGGCATACAAACTCGGAATCGCGCAAACTCGGAGGCGTTGGAAAAATAATTCAAAGATATTTCCTACGGCATCTGGGAACACACTTAAATCATCCTGATCTAGGAGTTATGTTCGTTTGAAGTTTACCCAAAACTCATTCTTAACTTAACTCTTGTCAAATTTCCAGATTTTTGTTATTTCCAAAAATCACTCTTTCTAATTCTAGCTCTTTCTAGTTATTTTAATTAGGAAAATGTTACAAATATCCTATCCCAATCTACTAAAGCTTTTGGGGTGAGAGTATTTACTTCAAACCAAACATAGCTCATGCAGTAGGCTCAATGATATTTACTACCTTTGAGGGAGCAAGAACACTTGAGCCTAATAGGACTATATACCAAATACCACCGCCTAGACAAGCTAAAGTCTGCTTACGTATGATATTTTTTTTGTTGTCCAAGAAGCAGTTCTCTTTGCAATTTTCTTAATAAGTGGCTTTCATTGGATATAGTCAATTTTCTAATGGATAGGGGCACTCCCAGATATTCGAATGGCAACTCTCATATGCTACAACCCATCTTCTATATTATAGCATCTTTATCCCTCTGAAGCACCACCAAAATAAGAAATTTTTTATCTAGGTTAGCTTTGAGTCCTGAGGTAAGAGATAGCTAATGAAAACAATCATTCATTGTTGAGATATATTCTAAATTACAACTTGCAAATAATAACCTATCATCAGCAAAGCCAAATGTGTGATATATAGTTTACCACACTTGCGATGAAATTTGAATTCTAATTTAGTTTCAATGCGCTTAGACTTCTACTCAGATATTCCATAGCTATAACAATAAGAAAGGCGAAATGGGGTCTCCTTGTCTTAACCCTTTTGCAACATCAAAAGGTTTTGTAAGCTCCCCATTAACCACAATTGAGTAGCTAAGTGTTTGGACACATTCGATGATCAAGGACATGAACTTCATAGGAAACCCCAACTCTTCCATAACTTGTTGGATATACACCCATTATGTGCTATCATAAGCTTTCTATTGATCTATTTTGCACATACATCTAGGTGATGTATGGTTCCTCTAATAGGTTTGTACTAATTCATGCACTAAAATGATATTGTCTGCAATTTTCCTCCCAGGTATGAATCCTGCCTATGCATCACTAATAAAGTTTTAAATAACATGTTGTAATCTAGTAGATTAGATCTTGGAAATGATTTTGTACATTAGTGTACAATAGGATATTGGTCGATACACCTTCAGAGTGACTAGTTGGGCAGTCTTTCAAACCAAAGTAATACTAGTATAGTTTATTGATCTATGCATAATAATTGTTGTGAAGAATTACTACACAACAACCACAACATCCTGCTTGATTACATGCAAGTTTTTTTTTGAAAAAACCGGCTACAACCATCCACTCCAGGAGACTTATCTAAACCAATTGCTTGAAGTCCTTCCTCAATTTCCTGTGTTCGGACTTCCTTACATAATATGAGTTGTTGTGCATGAGTAAGTCATGGCCCCCCTTTAATGAGTTGTCTATTCACTACAGGAAAAGAATTGGTAAAGCTTCCCATAAATCCCTTATTGTATAATCTGATCTCCTCCTTAATATCTTTAGGATCCTCCAAATTAACACCAACCAAAGAAGTTAACTTGATGATTGATTTCCTTTTGAGTTTTCTCCTTAAGAAAAAATGATAACTATTAAGTGTTTAAGTCTCCTAACTTTATCTAGTCTACTCTTGCCTTCTGCTTTATTACACTCTCCTAAATAAGATCCCATTTCTCTACGTTAAGTAAGATCTTCGTCTCTTTAATTGTACAACAGATGTGTTTGTTTTCATCTTCTCATGGATTGCTTGAAGAGTACAACTATAGCTTTCAATCTTCTTACTTACATGTTGCAATTCCACTTTGTTCAACTTTTCAAAAATCAGGCCTTAGTGTTTCTAGATTTGACCATATTTGCCTCATGTGATCTCCATTCCTCCCTTTTTCCACCCTTTTCTACAATAAAGTGTAATTGGTTGTATGGTGACTAAATATTGAAAAATAGAGTTTAATTGTACTTTGGCATTCCATGAGATTATCTTAATGGCCAAGAGCATGTGAGCATGATATGAAACATTTGGGCATTCATATTCAATGATAATATAACCCTATTTACTCATCCACTCCCCATAGCCAAATATCTTATATTCTCCTATAAATTCTGTCATGACTTGTTTATTAGTCTATGTATAGTATTCTCCCTTTCATGGAAGTTACGTGAGATTAGTTTATTGAATGCATTCATTGAAATCCTTATTCTCTCCATATGACACTGAATTATCAAACAACTTATCTTGAGGAGATGTAAGTACATTAAAATCACCCCTTAGAATCCAAGGGAAGTTCATACCATTAGCTAGTTGTTGAATGGTAGTCCATAAACTTCTTCTTTGCTGCATTGTGTTAAATCCATAGATAACAGTTAGTATGCATTTTATCCCATCCCTTTTATTTTTAACTTGACAATGAATAAATTGAGCATCCATGTTGTATTACTTGGCTAGCTTTATCTGTCTTTACTTCACTCTCCACTAGTTCTGCAACCTTTATATGATTAGTTTTGATATACTCATTCCCCTTACCACTTATTTTCTCCTCTCACATTCCAAACTACCCAAGTCATTGGGATATAGGAGTCCACCTTTCCTGATGGGTGAGGTTGCAGTTGCATTATTATCTCCTATTTGCAAAGCAGTAAAGGAATAATTACATATAAGAGTATATCTGAGCATCAAGAACTCTTCCATGTTATAATAGTCTAGCTCTATGCCTTTTCCTTTATCTCCCTGTTGTTCCTCAAGAGATTTGCCTTTTGAGGAAGAAGAAACTGGTTTATAACTACCTAATGTATTCCCTTCTACTAGAATCCCATTAGTTTGGTTTGCAATTTTAAGCCACATCTTTAGGAATTATAGTAGGTAATGACTCTGTTACCATGACATAACCCACCAGTACTCATCTCCACTTCTCATTTTCTTGTTCTACATCTAATTTCTCCAAATGAAGTACTGTTACATCATTAATAATTGGAGGGGGGGGGGGCTGTATAGTTAAGAGCCATATTAAGTGTTGCCAGTCAATTTTGGTAAATAGATTTGCTCATTTGTGTTGTTTGCCATCCCCTGGTGCTTACCCACATTGTTCTTCGTCACTCATATTTAAGTCCTCATTTAATTGTTGCTGAATAGATTTAACCACTCCACTGTTCTTCTTGGGAAGGGTCCGTCTAGTTGTATTTAGCTCTTCTTCCCCTAATTTCTCACTCAAATTAGGGTTTGTGTTATTGCTGATAAGTGAGTTAAAATTCAAAGAGGAAGTTTCATACCTTGTCACCAATGTTTTTTTTTTCTTCCAATTGAACGTTCCAAAAGTTGCTAGCATATTTACCAGAGGTTTACTAGGTCCTCTAACTCTTCCTCTTCCCTTTCCCATGGAGATGCACGGCAGCGCAGTCTGACTAACCTGCAAAATTTTCTTTTGTTTTTATATGTTCGTTTGATATTAATATCATGACTCAATTAAAATATGTTGTTTCTATATGTTCATTTGCGACAATCATTCAAACAGATGAAAAATAGCATGCCAATAAATTTGATTGATACGCTTTAAAATTAATTTAATAATAGACTCATTTTATCTCCTTTTTTAAGTTCAATGTATAATAGCGATATTGAAAAATGTAAAAATATATATATTTCTATTATATAGAAATGTGATAAGGAGGACGACCAAGGGTATTTTGGTAATTTTACGCTATAAAATATCCAATTTCTAGAATCATCTGTGTTAAGGAATGACCAAGGGCAAAAACGTTATTTCGCTCGACTGCACAACAACATATGTCAAAAGAGATCCATACGTCTCTTTCACTCTCTTTTTACGCTATCAAGAATGGTCTCTTCATTATCCTCAAGAACTTTTTGATTCTCTTCATCTTCACAATGGGTTACACTTCAGTATTTAGATTTGTTCATCATTTAATTTTTTCCAAATTCTTTATACGTTTTTCATTCAACTACTTTACATAAACCCTTGGGTTTCGCTATGGAATCTAGAAGAGTATAGATGAACGTTTCACTGAGCTGCATGTCAAATTGCTTATTGATTTCATTTATATTCTTCTATATTTTCAATCTTAGATAAGCTCTTCATCATTTTTTAAGTTCTTCTGTCAATTTTTGTTTAATCTTCATCTATTTCTGTTAAATTTTGTTTAAACTTTATAAATTTTTTGTGTGTTTCACTTCTTCTGATCGACTATTCTATACTGCAGATCAAATCTCTGCTTGAATCTTCATCTACTCTTATGGGTTTTCGAGTGTCGGGTAAGTTCTTAATTGATTTCTTTGTTCTTCTCCCAATTATAATATAATCTTCATCATATTCCCTTTAATTATGTTTAACATTCATAAAATATCTGTATTTCATGGCTGAATCTCAATAACTAAGGAAATAAAGTGATAGATTTCTCTATGTAAAAATATAATCAGTGACATCAGTGTAAATATTAATCTTATTCTAGGTTGAATGTCTGTATTTGAGAAGTTTTGGATTATTTTGCATGTTACCACTTTACGTTTGCTCATGTTCTTTTTTTCCCCTCCTTTTTGGTTCTCTTTACACTTTCAAATTGCTTTACTTTTTGGATTGTAAAGGTAATTTTCAAAATACCCAATTTACTTTTGGTGTTTAAGCAATCATCTCGTGTAGGCTGATTTTTTGCACTTCTAATTTATTAGTGTATTTTATGAGTTTGAGACAAAAGTTAATAGTTACAAAGCCGATTTAATGCAATAAAAAATGTGAGTATGCTTTTACCGCTGAATTAACTTTGACCTTCTTCCCAAAAGACTCTTATAAACAAGGTGAGAGACAAAGAAACTATTCAATGCTCTGTGAAACTATTGGAATCGCACATATATGTTTTTTTCCTTAACTCAAGTTAATATAATTACACATATAATTTTAGTTATAAGTAAATACACATTTTTCCATTTTTACTCTTCAGTTGATCTTGATGTGTAATGTATACTCTATTCAATAATCTATTGTGAAACCTCAAAATTTGATGATGATTATTGCTTTATTCAAGCACCATGACTGAGATATAATTTTTTTCCTAACTATTGCAATGACTACTACAGTAGAAGGTGAGTAGTTGTATTAAGATGTTGGCATCTCTTTTCTCACATTGTCATATATCTCTAAATTTTGTGGTAATGCTTCTCTTGAACCAAATGTTTCAACATACATTAGTTACATGGATGGCCACATTAAGAATAGCACCTATTGATTTCATTCACTCCAATCTTCTAGGTTCGATTGCAGTCGTTCTTGTTCCAATAGAAAATTATTATTTTTCTTGAAGATGTTTGTTTAGCCTGTCCTATTATAGTTTTCTTTTGATGATTGAATTATTTTCATGTATTACTCTACATTATTCGAAATGTACATTCTGTTAATTTGAAGGTACTGATTATAAATTTATACACAAAGTTCAATATTCTTATTTTTTTTGTGGTACTCATGTACATATGGTATGTTAGTTTTAATTTTTATTGGTTCAATTCATCTCCTTTTTACTAATTCTTTCACGTAAAAGTAAGTAATTGCACGTTATTTGCTCCAAATTGGTTTTCTCTTGAGAATTCCGCACATTTTTCTTTGATGTTTGCAAAAAAAAATTTCATCTTTCTTTATCTATAATTTATTGGTTTTTTTGTGTGGAATTTCACTGGATATGTTATTGTTGTTGTTGTTGTTGTTTATTGGTTTTTTTTGTGCCTTTGATTTCTGCAACAGCTAATAGTGTGACAAATGAAATCCAAGGGACTTATAAATATTGAGAGATAGAGAAAACTGTCTTTCCTTTCCCGTGTTAGTGAAAATTACAACTGTTTACCATCATAGAGCCAGATTGTAGAATATTCTAGCATAAGATTTTAGGAGAGACTATATAAAATGAAACCTTGTTTATTTTTGTTTTTTTATTTATCAAAAAGGAAAAAAAGCTTATCAATTAGAAAAAGATAGTAAGATATGTGGACTTTTAATTTTTATCAATTCATTGCTTGGGTACAATTTTTCATCCTATTGTAGAGCACTATAGTTGTGACATAGTTCTCATATATTTTTCTGAAGCTTGAATTTTTTTTTATCTAAATTAATCTTCACGGGCCTTGAACTTAGCTTGAAGCTGAACTAGAATGGGACAAAAGTGATTCGGTTGATCGAATTTTAATTATTTTATGAGCTATTAATGGATTGGTATGACTTAGTTTTGATTTTAAAAGAATGAAGCAATATGATTGAGTATCATAATTCTCGTAAACCTTGAAGGCACTCTTCTATTTTTGTACTACATGAATATTGCTTTGAATGTATAACTATTCTTTGTAGCGCAGGAATATATTTTTCTAAGCACTTGGCCTACGATTTAGCATTTTGTGTTATTTGTTTATTCCAATTCCATTATATTTTTGAAATTGTGTAGATCAATGTTGTGGGAATACATGAATAGTCACCTACAAATGATCTATAAAATGGATGCTCATGTTGAGGGTGTGAATAATTGCCTTTGTCCTAAAGATCCAGAGGATTTTTTTCTTCTTTCAAAGGCATCCCAATGTTCATGTAATGCCATTATTGATTTTTTTTCACTGTACTATTTCATTGGTTCATATATTTGATTATTGATGTTCGCTTAAATATTTTTGTCTTTTTTAAAGATATGTTCCTTCAAGTCCTAAACCGTTAAAAGGTCAAGCACTACGATTTTACCAAATATAAGCTTGGTGGTAGCTTTCCAACCTTGTGAAACTTATCCATTAAGGCAACTAGCCAGATAAAAACAAATCAGTTTGTAAAAAAGTTTTGCTAAGGCAACATTTTCCTTCTTTTTGATAGATTAACTATTATGGAGTGTTTTTATTATTTTTTCTTTTCTCATATGTATAATGATAAACCTTGTCGACCTAGACTTTTGTATCAGGCTGATGTATGCCTTGCATTTCAGTTGTTGATAAAACGTGGTTTGAGAGATGAAAATATTCTTGTCTTCATGTATGATGACATTGCTTACAATGAAGAGAGCCCCAGAGCAGGAGTTATCATTAATAGTCCTGTTGGAGGATGTTTACAAAGGACTTGCTAAGGTATGTGTTTTTCACCATCATTATTAGTATATACCTAAATTGTACTCCTATCTCATGTGTTATCTCTTGAGGCAAGATTACACTAGAGATGATGTTAACGTGGACAACCTTTTAGTTGTTCTCCTTGGTAACAAACTGCTCTTACTAGGTACCGGAAAGATGAGAGTACTGGTCCAAATGATCATATTTGCGTATTCTATAGTGATCATGGTGGATCTGGGTTGCTTGGTAAGTAGCTTATTTATGCCTCTTTTGGTTGTTGCTTTGCTTTCTATAACTTGCGCTTTTATACTAATTTCTTAATGAAGGCTTAAATCTAAGTCTGCAACTCGATTATTTCACATCTATTGAATATTAATGACCATTGTCTCACTGCTTTTTACTGTTTGAAAAAAAAGACATCTATTCGTTCTGTATCATATGTAAAAGATTCAAGAATTTGAGACTTTAAACGGTATTATGTATTAATGAAGTTAAGATGAGGACTGTGGAGATGTGGTCCAATATGAATATTCAATGGCTACATAGACATGTTAAGTCCACTTTTTTCCCCGACATACATTTTTCTTCTCATAAACTTGGATTAGGGATCACCTTTTATTGAGATGAATATGTGGATATGGTAAATATTAGATATGCATTAATGTAAATCATTAAGGATTTACATAGTTTTATCAGCTGACTAAACAACATAAAAGCAAATTTCTACGCAAGAATTTTGACTCCATACCAAATGCATGGCGTCGATGGTTTTTCTAATTGCAATCCTATTCATGGTAAGTTCTCATTTAACAATTATATTAGCCAGTGAACATCTTTCTCAATAGAGTAATTCAGAAATCTATATTTTTCACGCGAGTCGCATGAAAAAAATACATGATTGGCATCGATACTCACTTTTATCTAATGGGTCCGCATGCATAATAAATTCCTATGGAAATGTCTTCAATGATTTCGCCGCTAGAATATCACCAAATGAAGTAAAGGCATTGGAAACAAAGGTAGGCCTTATTTTCGTAAGACCTCAAAGGCTATTGTGAGTACAAACAACTCATTGTACAAGTTTCTTTGGATTGCACCAAAATTTAGGCTTCTGGAATATGTCAAACTATGGTGAGGGCGTGTGAAGTACACACATCTCACTTTGTTGATTCCTTGAACATAAGTGTCTAAATGGGACATGAAAATTAGAGTTGAAGGGTTAAAATGGAACAAAGTTGAGTTGAAGTGTCAAAATGAAATTTAGGGACAAGTTTAACACCTTGTTTGGATGGTTGTTACCTATTGTATTGTATTGTATTGATTCTTCATTTACAGTTAAAGGAATGTATTCTCTACCTGCCGAATGGAAATGAGGGTGGGAGTTTAATTTCACGACATGTACAACAAGCTCATAGAGCAAGAGACTTCTTTTGTGTTTGATGGTGGGACACCATTAGATGAGAATGGGCTGTGTCTTGTACTTAGATTGTTGCATTTTCACATTCATGTTTCGGATCCGAACCCTGATGTGCACAGGGTGTTTGATTATATGTTTAAATAGACTTAATGTCTGAATTTCATTTTAAATGGGATTTCTGAAGAATAGTGTGTTAAACATCAATATTTTTTTTAAGAATCTCTTTTTGTTGAATTATAGGTAATATGTCTAGGTCAGCCATTGCGTCACAAAAATGGCGTTTTTAATGGGCGAGAAAATTGTCTTCCACAGAGCATTACAGTGTAGAGACAATAAGAAAATGTTAGCTTTTCTATGATACCTACAAGAGTCATTCAGAAGCTCCCGCTTTGGTAATGGATTCTATTTTGAAGAGCTTCTTGGACTTCTAGTTATTTTGAATTTTCCTGTGTATTTTATTTTTCAAAATATTATTACACTTCTGCGAATAAGCCTTAAAGTTGAGGTGTTTATTGTAGTACGAATGAAAACTTGAAGCAGTAATTTGGATTTTCATCTGACAATGAATATGTGAACCAAATACTATTGAAATCTCTGAGCCATTTCAGAAAATGAATGTCATCTGCTGAGTATGACTTCAATAATGTCTCTGTTTTGCAACTATGGAGTTTATAATAAAGCTTATAGCAGTTTTAGATTTGCTGCTCACTTTCTTTTGCAAGTGCTTGTCTATCTGTTAAGAGCATCGTCAATTGAGCACAAGAGAAATTCTAATGATGTATTTATTGTAGCATTTGAATTTCTGGAACTTTTATGTATTTATAAAAATAGTTTAGCAATATAGTATCCCGTTGTTTTTATTGTATAGCAACAATATTTGTTCATCATAATCAAACTACAATATAAAAAAGTCGTAATTGTTCTTTGAAAATCATACATGTTATGCACGGGCATTCCATATGTATAGTATATATATAAGAGTGAAGACAAATTTTGCTATTGAATTTGTAGTTCATTAAGGAAAGAAACCAATGCATAAAAAAGAGCAATTTTTTTAATCCCCCACAAATAGGCGTATATTATTGATTGAAGAAATAAACTTATTCAAGCTAAGTTTAATTAGCAAACAAATAACGTGGCTTCCTTATGGAATGAAATTGTCTTTTTGTTTATTCATGTTCTTAATATGTTCTTGCCTTAATAAATATTTGGAAATAGAAAAAAAAGATTTTCAATTTGTAATTGTTTATTAGTTTTATTTTGTTACTTTTATGCCTTGAAGTCCCATTATAGGAGTAAGTGATTTATTCTCTTCTCTTTCCATATATATGCCAATAATAGTTGTCCACAGTTAACTTGACACATTTTAAGAAAAAATAAATAATAGAGATAATATTATTACATTAACTTTTGAATATATTCAATTTAATGTTTTGGAAAATATATTAAATATTGAATAGTATTTAATAGCAAGGGTAAAATACACACAAAATAGTAAATTATCTTTTAATTTTCCAAATTATACAAGTATTATTTGATAACTATTTTTAATATAGTGGACAAATAAAAATGTACGGATGAAGTATATATTTCTGCAGCCTAGCTTATTCATTATTACAATTTACAATGTATTATGTATGCATTCATTTTTCCGGCCAGAGTGCACAAATAATTGCTTTTGAGGCTGTTGTTTAGTTTGTGCTTGTTTTTTAATTAGAGTATTTTTAATTAGGAATAACTTCAAACATGAAATTAAAAATCTGCATTTAACTTAAAGACTTCCGGAGATTGGTTTTAGACTAATTGTTTTGAAAACTTATTTTTTCTAAAGAAAATCAACATCCAAAGGGCAATTTCTTTAGTGACAAAATATGAGAACTTTTAAAATTGATTTACCGAGATCAGAATTTTATTCCACAAATAAATAAATAAAACTACCAACCCAATGGTTGGTAACTTGGTATTTGTTAAATAAATTATTTAAAGGAACTGACCTTAAAAGGTCGGTATTTAGTTTTTTCTTTTTAATATTTCAGTAGAGTTCCAATGGAAAATGGAAAACTACTTGACTGAAAAAGTTAATTTTATGGTAGAGTTTGAATCAAAATCTCTAATTAAGGATGTATGAATACTTATTAGTCAGTGACAAGTGTAATGGTATTGGATTCATATGAATCATATAACTTTTGAAGCATAAATTTAACACACGATCAAAGCCTAAACATATTAGAAAAATAAATAGAAATGTACCTTCAGTTATAGTTTTTCAAGTGTCATAAGAATCACATTTGATCTAGAACCGACTTGTAACTCTGAATAGAAAAAACCCTAATAGTCTTCTAGCATATGTCGTCTATCGCTGAAAGATGTTGGACTGATGGATTTGCAAGCACATTTATAGATAGTCTTAGGACTCTTACGAATTTTTTTTAACTCTTAGGGACTTCTCCATAACATACGGTTGCCCTAGGGACTCATAATCAATAGTTTATTTTCATCAAGAAAAGTTCGACATATACATAATTAAAAATATTTTATGTGTTATAAATATAAATTTATTTTAGTGAAAGTCTATCTTTATATTTACTTGGAGAAAATTTAGGAACTCGAATTTTAGCATTAAATTAGTTTTTCCCCATAAATAAAAGGGTTTTCCTTCATTTTAAATCACTGGTTAATCTCTATCCCTCAAGAGGAATAAGAAGTATTCTTTCTTTTTTATTCTCTCTACTATATTCTTCTTATTGTGTTATTGTTTCATAACACGTTATCAACACAAGAATCTACCATCTCCAGAAAATACTTTAAAAAGATTAGTGTTATAAATTAAAGCTGCGGAGAAAGCACTTAATTTGTTTTTGTGGATCGTAGCTAGTAAAGATGGAAACATAGAAGAATGTCATGACCCGCCACTTTATCAATCCACTTAGACATAAAATTAAAGCATAAGTTAGCTAGCCTAAGGGGGAAGAATCTAGAATCTTGGAGAGGTTTGTGGAAGACTCTACAAGACCTTAGAAAATATCTTGGAAGGCTTTAGAATTCTCTAGAGTTGTACAGAATTCTAGAAGATGGACTATATTGTAAATATATAGGGACTTGTGTAATAATTTTTATTTACACTCTAGCCCCTAGGTGTTTAGTATAAATAGATGGGGCATTCATTTGTAAGGCATCCAAGCTTGAAGCAAGAACCAATCAAGTTGTAAAGAAATCTTCCAATAAATACAAAGCCTTCTTTAAAAGCTCTCCTTTTCTTTCTTCATTCTCTTAGCAATATATGTTTCAAAGGGCTTACTTGAGCTTACAAGATCATAAAAGATTCATGAGTAAGTTGTCAAGTGTCACACAAAGTATTAGTGGAATTCTAAGTCTGTGACAATGTGGTATCAGAGCGAAGGTTCATACTAAGGGAATTACCAATGAAGGAGATTTTGACGCTACTAGCACCACCAATGCCAGGCTGGATGGTGGAAAGAAGCACCGCAAGGGAAGGATGCACCTTAAGAGTAGCGAGGAAATATTGCTTGACCCTATATCAAGCAAAACGCTAACATCTTACCCACCTTCAACTATTGAAGCAAGTAATGATGAACGTGGTGAGGATCCCATTGATGTCACACCTAGAGTAGAAGGGATCACAAGGGTTGACACGACGAGGCATGATGTTGAGATCTTAGGCCAACACTTGAACAAGGTTGATGTCAAGTTTAAAATTCTTCAGGACTTCACCCTTGAAGAGAATGAAAACATCCACAAAGACTTAGAGGCGCATAAGCATGAATAGTATGAGATAAACAAGGTCATTCACTTGCTTAGAGTGTCAGCTCATGGAGACGTTAAGCATGAATAAAACCATGAAGGCCAAGATGGAAGCGCTCAAGAGAGGAATGGAAGATGGAGGATCTAATACACCCAATAGGGATAGGGTGGCCAGTATTGAGGCTCTCAAGACACCGATGTTCAAAGGAATCCGTGACATGCAAGAGGTGGAGAAATTCATATGGCAATTTGGAGATTTACTTCAAGTGCAACATGGTGAAGAGTGATGAGAACAAGATCAACACTGTCGTGTTAAACCTATCAGAGATGGCCATGCTATGGTGGAGGCGTAACGAGTCTGAGATAGGGAAGGGGCTTTACACCATCAACACTTGGGAGCAATTTCAAGTGGAGTTCAAGAAGACTTTCTTCTCTAACAATGTCATTTATGAGGCAAAACACAAGTTCAGGGAGTTAAAGCATAAATGTAGAATACAGGCGTAGGTAAAGGAGTTCACCACTCTCATGCTTCAGATTCCCAACCTCACGGATGTTGATATGTTATTCCACTTCATGGATGGGCTGCAAAATTGGGCCAAGACGAAGTTGGAGCATCGGTAGGTCAGGACTATTGATGAAGCCATCACGCAGGCCGAAGCTTTTAAAGACTTTACGCACGATGTCACGGCCCAAAGTATACCCTAGGCATAACATGGCGTATAAAACTCCGAGAGGCCCTACAAAAGCCACTTAGCATACATCATACAAGATAATAAAAAGAAAGATTTCATGAAAACAACTTTATATCATAAAATTGTTTGACAAAAGCGAAAGTCTAACATAAGTCTCAATAAGCCATTTATTACATCACAAGGAAGTGATTGAGACATAATCCAAACATCATACAATGTATGAAAACTGAAAGGACATAAAGCTGTAAAAATGTTTGGTCCTTGAAACATATGACTCACCAATTCCTGACCACCAGCAGATAGACTAGCCACAAGCGTGTGATGTAGGAGCGTCTGAGATTGCATTAGCAAAATAATGTAGGAACAAGTATGCATTAGTACATGGAATGTACCAATTATGATATCAATGCATAAGAGTTATGAAATCATGCTAAAAAGGACTTTACATGACATTCAATGACACAACTAAATCAAAAGATAAAAGGGTTAGAAAACATAAATTATAATCATGGTCAATGCAAGCTAAATATCTTTAAATCACATGTGAGATAATTTAGAAGTAACCTTAGTTCATTATTATGGGAAGTCTACAATTTAACCAACATAGACCATGTGACCTATAACATGGAATCCAGTATCTGCCCTACACTAAAAAGGGGTGTCCTTATTTGCCAAGGTAAGAACCATAAATATGAGCTAAAGAGGATCCATTAGCTAATGTCTATCTAAGACAATTATCCTATGGTGACACAAAGTTTTGGGATAGGGAGATTGCCTCTAGAGACCCGGCCTCTACTAAAGAGAGAGACTCCATCTCAATATCATCTCGATGCTAAGCAAAAATCACACAGAATAGTCATTAACCTTATTCATTTCATCATCTATGGAAAAGAACAACTAAGAAAACAATCCAAGCTAAAGTTCATTTAGAATAACTCCTTAATCTTGATTCAACTTAGGTGAGAAAACCTTTCAACCTTATGAATCATTTTTTTTATGAGAAAACCCTTTCAAAATCATGTTCTTAGTAGTATGTGAGAAAACCTTTCACAACAACAACAACATTGATGCTTTACTCTCAAAGCAGCCTTAAATCATTTATATCAATTTCATGAAAGAACATGCATACTTTCATAAATTCTTCTTTCATAATTTATAAGCTTCATCATATGATCATAGTCCAAAAATCATGGATCATGCATGGGTTCATGTGAATTCAACTTAAAATCATATAATTACTTCAATTCATGCATAAAAGGATAGAAAACAATCAATTGAAAAGAACACATGAAGATTGAATAAAACCCTAACTTTGATTGGAGAATCTAACTTGTAAAATTGGAGAATTTAGGAACCCTATGGAGGAAAGGATGCCATAGGTCAATACTAACATACATTAGTAAGCAATGACAATCATTGGTGAATTGGAGTTCTTCAAGACAAACCTTATCTTTTTCCTTCCTTAGCTCTAGAGAGGATTTTGTGGGTGATCTTGGAGGGAATTTAGGAGAAAAGTTCAGAATGGGTAGTTTTTAGGCTTAAGGGACTTATATAGTTCTTAGATTTAGGACCAAATGATCTAGTTTAGAAATTAATCACCTAGGGAAAATACTTAAAAGCCCTAAAATTACTTCCAACCCCTTCCTATGGTTTGAACCTACGGTCCCTACGGACCGCACTAGTCAACCGTAGAAAAGTTCAGAAACCTTTAAGGTTGGATCAAATTTGATGAGACTGGTCTATGGCTCGCAAAACTTTCTACGACCCATAAACCCCAACCATAAAACACAAGTTGACCCTCAAAATTCACCCAGTCTAGGTGTCACGCCCCGAGCCTACTCCCTAGGTGGGACTTGCACTCGAGAGCCATTGCTGGCCCCAAGCGAACCCTTGGCCTAACTAGACTCTCAACATAATACTTTACACATTAATAAAGAAATCAAATGCATTTAAATAAACTGTCTCAAATAACTTAGAATGTTTAAAGATAAACATTCAACTTAGCCAAAGTGGCAAACCAAGTCTTAACATAAATAACTGAACATGGAAAGACTAAAGAACTATAGTTATTTGTCTATGAAGCCTCTAATACTATGAGGAATGTCGGGACAAGACCCCCAATAATTCTAACAATTGATATATCAAAAATAATATAAAGAGGGATCTTCCAAAAAGCAACAAGGCTCACTAAAACACCCTAAATGCTCAACTGGATCAACGAGGCGCTGGATACTAATCATGGTTACCTGTATCTACATCATCAAATGATGCAGGAAAAATGAAATTAGTACATTGAATGTACGAGTATGTGAGGGGAAATCTAAACCAACATAATCTTGAACTGAAATCTAAAAGAAACACTTACCTCAGCTTTACTCAACTCATGGGTACTCAACTCAATGCAGAAATAAAGCATTAAAAATAGTAGATAGCAACTCAATGTATTTGAAAATACAATAACAACTCAATTTATATATATAATAAAGTAAAATATAACTTTGTGGGAGTTTTTCTAACCGACAACCATCACTATGAGATATGTAATGATACAACGTCTCGCCCACGCTGCCAAAACTTTCCTATAACTTGCCGGGATATAGAATGCCTCAACTAAGTGGATCCACTAGTCTAAGATAAAAAGCATTAAGGAATCATCTAAAAAGTATGACCCTTTCTACCCACGATGGCTACATGGTTTATGGAGACTTGAGTTATTATGAACTCATCCTCATATCGATGCTCAATACTACTCCCAAAATATACTCAACTCATATGTTAAAAACATAAATCTTTCTCTATGGTTTGAGATTATTACTCAAAAATCTTATCTCTTAAAAGAGATGGAACTCAAAACTACTCATGAAAACTCATTTGGAAATCGGTGATTCCTCTCTTGTTTAAATGTGAAAACATTTTAACTCTTGGGAATACTTAGTTCTCATCTAATCTTTTGAAGAAATGAACTTCACTCTTACTCTTACTCTTACTCAACTCAATGCTCAAGTTTTTAGAACAAGTTTAAAACGATTGTATAAGACTTTTGAAAGACTCTAAGAACTCTCAAAACTTGACTCTTAGCTTTACCTTTAATTTGAATTATTGATTCAAGGGTTATGATCTCATGTTATAGATGATCTCTCGATGTTTAAACGTACCTTGGAGTGTAGGAAACAACTAGCAAACATAGGTACGATTTGTGGAAACTCAAACAGAAAGAAGTATGAAATGGTAGAGGACCTGGCGACCCTGGCGTACTGAGTGGCGCAAGGCGCCAAACCCTAAACTACAGAACTTGGGTTGGGGCGCACTAGGTGGCGCGGTGCCCCAGGACCCACACTACAGAAACTGATGTGGGGAGCACTGAGTGGCGCGACGCCCTACCCCTTTTCCCAGAATAATTGGACGAAATTTATTGTTCATTTTTCGACCTTAATTGATCTAGATTCGATTAGTTTTTCCCCAAAACACTTAGATTTGATTACCCAACCAAAGTATACAAGAATCTACCAAAAAACAACCTTAAATCTCATCAAATCATATCAAGAACTCCTCCAAAACTCAACAATCAAGATTCAAATGAAACTTCAACAACATTCATCAAGAACTCATAAACTCTACTTTCAAAAACGTAAATACACTGAATTAAATCACAATTGGTGCGTGGGTGAACGAACCCAATGCTATGTGATCTCACATACCTCGTAGGGATTAACCCTTGGCGAAATCCGCAAGTGAAACTCAAAAACACGACGAACTTTGGCTCTTTCTCCTCCTTTCTCTTCTTTTGTCCTCTCTCAAAACCCTAGCATAATTTTATGAAGAGTAAACTGAACTGAATTAGTTTAGACCCCAAATAAATTACTAAAAACGAATTAAGCTAATTGGGTAATGAAAAGACCAAAATACCCCTCTAAAATCTGGGTGACTTTCCTTATCCAGACAACCCAACTTCAAATGGGCGCATATCTCCCTCATACGAGATCAAAAATGAAAAAACTCAGTGGCGTTGGAAAGATAATTCAAAGACCTTTCATTTGATATCTTGTAGCCTACCTAACTCATCCTGTACTAGGAGTTATGGATGTTTGAAGTTGACCCAAAACTCATACTTAACATAACTTGCCAAATTTCAGATTTTTCATTCTTTCCAAAATGGTTCTTTCTAATTTTCGCTCTTTCAAATAGTGGGGTATTACACTGGGACTCACCTACGAGACCTATCTAGACTCATACAAATGTTGATGAGCCATCCTGATAAACCATTATATGAGGTACTGAAACTTAATTATACAAAAACCCTACCCTGATTCTATGGTTCCATTCATACGGTCCGTAGGTTGGTCCCGTAAAACCATTTCTCAGACAATTTCTACAATATCCTTTCCCTTTTTACTTTTCAACTTCTGAGGTATTACACATGAAAATCCCGACAAAGCAAGAGGAGAGGAGATGAGAGGTAGTCATGACCAAGGTGGGGGAGATCGTGACAATATTGAAGAGCAACGACCACATCTCAAGAATCATTAAACCTATAGGTACGATGAAAAAAAGTTTTGACGTTAGGGTGATACAGACAGGAAGGCGAAAACTACCAAAAGAAATGGTTACCACATATAAGGTGGGTGGCATGGCTATGCGAGATGCCCTGAACTGAAAAATCTTGGTGCCATCCTATAAGAGTGGAAGGAGAAGGAGGCACGAGAACCAGGACAAGGATTAGACATGGTAGTTGGGCTTGAATGGACTAGGCAGAGCCATCACAAAGAAATTAGAGAGGACGAAAGAGTGGCACACAATATGTAGACATCATGATTAATGGAAGAATGATTCTTGTTATGGTCGACACAAGTTCAAAGTCCAACATCATGACGAAGATTGCAACAACAAGGCTAGGGTTGAGGTACATTCCAAGCAACGCCCACCTCAAGACGGTCAACGCACCATCGACTCCCGTGCGCAGAGTCGCGCATGGAGTAAGCATCACGCTAGGCAAGTGGCAAGGTAAAAACAACTTCAGTGTCACTCCTTTAGATATCTTTGATATCATTCTTTGCAGGAGTTCTCCCAAAAATGTCACACAGTGATGGATCCTTTCCTCAACCAACTCTTAGTCATGGAGAAAGAAGAATCGTGTATGGTACCCCTGGTTAAGGTAACAAAGACGGGGACAAGTTCGACTAATAGTTATATACCTCTTAAGAGGCCTTAAGAAGAAGGAGTCGACATTCGTAGCTAGCAATACGAGAGTGATGAAAGACAATAGTGCAAACGGGGTTTCACCACCATGTATAGGGAAAGTTACAAAAGGAGAAAAAGACGTGATGTCTGAGGGCTTGCACAAGGGTACTGGTTAAGTCAATGGACTACTGGTCATGCATGTGAGAAGACAAGACTCGGTTGTCCATGCAACAACAATGTGATGCAGTCGTCGCAACATCAGGTGGAAGAGAGTGTCATGACCTGCCACTTTGTCATCCCACTTAGGCATAAAATTGAAGCATAAGTCAGCTAGCCTAAGGGAGAAGAATATAGAGTCTTGGAGAGGTTAGACTCTACAATACCTTAGAAAATATCTTGGAAGGCCTTAGAATTCTCTAGAATTATAGAGAATTCTAGAAGAAGAACTATATTTTAAATATGTAGGGACTTGTGTAGTAATTTTTATTTACACTTTAGCCCTTAGGTGTGAAGTATAGATAGATGAGGATTTCATTTGTAAGGCATCCAAGCTTGAAGCAAGAACCAAGCAAGTAATAAAGCAATCTTCCAAACAATACAAATCCTTCTTCAAAAGCTCTCTTTGTCTTTCTTCAAAGTCTTAGAGATCTAAGTTTCAAAGGGCTTACTTAAGCAGAGTTCTCCGTTTCAAATGTAAGTATCTCTCTTATACTTCTTTAATTTGAATGAAAATTTGAAATATAAGATGTTGTGAAATCATTGTGGCTTAGAAATATAGTGGTCTTATTAGTATTCGTGACATGAAACCTCTCCTACACCAGAATACCATGTTTCATTATGAAATAAATTAGTATCTTCACATTTTCTAATGAGTAGCCTTTCCGGAATTCAACTGCATATGAATGTGTATGAGTCAATAAAGTTGTACGGAAACGGGTGAATGATAGAAACATTTTAAATTATTAGAAGTCTCACATCACAAAGTAAGAAAACCAGAGAGGAACTATTTCCAAGAATCGAACGTACTTCCAGTGGTAGAGCAAGCTCAAATACTTTCTCCCCCACTACCAAGTTTTACTGAAGAAGTATAATCTCCATTCGTATCGAAGCAACATGATAGAAGTAGTTTGTGAATATGAATTTACTGTCCTATTTCCTGTGAAATTACTTTTTATAATGAATTTACCATTTTACCCTTCCCCTAGCATTTTCATTCTTAGTTTGTATTTGGGAGATTGTTGATGGTCCCCTATGTGATCGAGTGTGTTTTTGGTGATTTGACCCCTATAGTGTAGTAAGTTTTTGATAGAGTTGACTTTGGTCAACATTGGGAGTTTCGAGTGTCATATGGGATTTTCGTCAGTTCCATCACATCTGAAACATTGAGTTTGAGCTAGTTAGGTTGTTGGTAAAGTTTTCGAGGCCTTGGGTTGAGTTTTGAGGCGTTTGGGTGAAAAGTTGAGTTTTAGCCTTAAGAGTGGTCCGGTACTGTAACTCTGTCATTTGACCTCTTTTTGGAAATTCAACGATTCCATTTCGTCCAGAATGTTGATATTAGTGTGGTAGCGTGTCCAGTTTATTTTTATCAGACCCCAAACGATTCCCGAAGGTCAACTTAGAGGCTTTTTATTTTAGTTGAGTTGTTGGTTTTCAGTTTCTGGTGTAGTCATTTTTTACATTCGCGATCACGACTCTCTGTCTTGCGATCGCAATGTGTCTTTTTCGTGGCCTTCGCGATCGGGGCCCATAGGATCGCATTCACAATAAGCTCCATTTTCTCTAAGCCTTCATGATCGCGGACCAGGTTTCTCACGATCACAATGTTTCTGTCGTGCCTTTCGCGACCATGAGAATTAGTGGCTCACGATGAGTAAAATTCTCCTTGAAAAAACTCAAATTCGGGATTTTTCCTAAAATTCTGATTTCCACCATTTTCAAATCCTTGGAGCTTTGGGAGGTGCTTCTTGTTTGTTTCTTAGTGATTTCTTATGTGGGTAAGCTCCCTTTTCTTACTCATTATTGATTCCTTTAAATTTAATCTTCCAAAAAAAAACACTTTTAAACCTTTAGTTTTAAAGTGGATTTTGTGGTTCTTCCCGTAAAATTGGTGAAATGGTATTTTGATGATTTGGGACTCTTTCTTAATCTATTTTAATGGAGTTTTCGACCACATTTACCTTTCGGCTCGTGGAAAGTGTATTTCAACTAAAAAAAAATCTGATTTCACCCCTTCAATTTTTGAAGTAATTTTTGGACTATTTTACCCCCGATTTCAAATTTGATGAACTCTTTCCATTATTAATAGTTGGAGATTGTTCTGGTTAGCATGTGGTTAAGGATTTGCTCCGGTATAGTTGTTTGTGTAAAGTTTCAGCCTTGAGGTAGGTTTTGCTATCCCTCCTTTTGACTAAGATCAATAATTAACCTATTCTTAGGGAGTTAACTATGAAATGAGTAGTCGTATGTCCCTTAGAAGTTGCTGATATCCCCTTTTTAATTCTTTTTAAGCATCGTGTGGAGGCTTACGTGATACTGATAACTATTGTGGGAAGCCTATGGTACTTGAGAAATTGCCCGAGTTAGGGGCTTGAGTTGACTTATGAACATCTTAAAATGAAAGAAATGCTTTCTCATGGTAAAGATTGATTTCGAATGAATTTCCTCATCTATCCCTGTCATTGAGGGTACATTTCATGACTTGTTGAATCAGGAACTTGATGTTATTTGCCACTCTTAATGAACTGATTATATTTTGTGTTGTATGTGTTGTGAAACATTCGTACTCATGCAACATATTATGGTTCATGGAAATATGAGAAAGTAGAGAAAGACTATCTTGTGAGAAAGAAAATGTGACACCTTACTTATATCCTTGACCACACTGAGGTGGCAAGTTGGTGAGACATTGAAATATTAAGATTGGTAAATGGACTGCGAGTCCCCACTAGTCCTTGTCTTGAAGCTAGAGGCTTAAAAAGGTGTATATGATAGGTTGTGCGACGACCTTGGAACCACTATATCATTTCAACTTTTCTTCATCTTATTGCATCATTGGTCAGTCTTGTTGTGATTTGTGACCTATTAACGTGCTTATTTACTATTATCTGCCCCCTTGTGTGTTTGCATTTCTCATGCCGCTCTATATTAATTGGTGGCACCAATTTCGAAATGAGACTTTTTCTGTATGAAGGTGGACGCTTTCTTAGTTACTTCTAAGTCTATTTAATTGCTTAAACTCAGTCGGTCTAGCCTGCTGAGTACTTTGATTTGTACTCAACCCCTACTTTTGTTATCCCTTTGATGTAGATCCTAGTCAGGGTGAGCCTTGTAGTGGATGATTGGATTCCAACAGAGTTCCTTCTTTGGTGAGGCCCTTTTTGTAAAGACCCGGTCGGTCATTTTTGCAAATTTTTATGAATTTATTATTTTCCCCCTCTCGTTACTGACCCCGAGTCTTCTATGATAGATTTTTAAAAGTTTGTTTTGCACTTTTTGTTAAAAGATGAGATTTCGGTAAGTTTGTGATTTTTAAAGGCTATGTTTTTAAGAAACAGGTTTTTGAGGTCTTTTGGAGTTTCGAGTGTCGGGATGGAATTCTATCGATTCCATCAATCCCAAAATGTGAAATCTAATTCGTGAGAGATGTTGATTTTAGATTTTGAGCCTTTTTTATAATTTGAGGTCCTAAGTTGTGAAATTGTAGAAATTTAGCTTTGGGTCGACTTTGTTCAACATTAGGGTTCGGATGCTCGAATCAAAATTCCGAGAGTTCTGTTGGATTCGGGGGATGATTTTAGACCTAGGTGAGGTCTTGGTTGATTTTTGAGAAATCCCAAGTTTGTTTTAGCCTTTTTAGGTGTTGGGTTAGTTTCTTATGGTTTTCATGGATGTAAGGTCAAGGAGGCCTCAGATTCATGTTTCGACGGTTCCATTGAGTCCAAAATATTAAGTATAATTGATTTGCATATGTGGTTTGTGTGTTGTGGTTCTGAACGAATATCGAGGTTTTTTTTATGACTTTGATTTGGCTAGTTTCTGGTTCTAGTGCATGACCATGTTCGTCATCGCGATGGTGAGGCTCCCTCATCGTGATCGCGTAGCATCATAATAGAGTGCATTACAATGTCGAGGGTCTTGTTATGATCGCGACAGTTAATGTTAATGAGTTGATTGTGTTAGCCATCGCGATTCGTGACTCTGGGTCGTGATGAGCATTTGAGACCTGGGTAGAATGTTTTCTAAATATCAAGATTTTGTTGAGTGGTTGATTTTCACTTATTTAAGGTCCACTTATCTCAATAATTAGTGTCCTCAGCACCTAACTTTGTCCTACTCTAATACAATATTTATGAATTTTTAGCTATGAAGGCAATTGGACAATGTAATGACTAATGTGTGAAAGAATGACAAAAAAATACAAAAAGAAGTGCAAAGTAAACATTGTTGATCACCTACCATGAAGAAAGGATCACCAATTGAGTACAACCTCATCCATTTTGACAGTGCATAACACTTGTCCCAACTTAATAGGTTGGTGAACTCCAGTAGAGAAGGCGATGCACCAAAAGAGAACGAAGATCCCGATGCACATCGCCCAAAGTGATAGCATGTAGTATAAAGATTTAATGCTCGAAAGGAAAACAAAAGTGGTATTCAGAGATTTGCCGAACGTGTAAGGTTGACTCAATCGAGTTCACTAACTGAGATTCAAACACCTAAAGCGTAGAGCATCACAAGGTGAGATAAAGAGCAAAGGGTGATTCGCTAAGCTAGTTTGGCGAGCCCAACAAATGTCACCGAGTTTGTTACGAAATGGATTTTGAGCCAAATTTTTGGAAAGTATAAATAGCCCAAAGGATATAATTTCTAATATGTTTATTTGGGATGTTAATTTAGAGAGAAAATAAAAAAGTGAGTTGGAGAGAGTTTTGAAGAACACTTCACCATTTTAGAACAATATTCTAGATTTTAGGGTTTTACATTTTGGAATTTGAAATTGATAAATTGAAGTTGAATCCAAAGTGGGTTTACTCTTAATTACTTAATTTCAGTTACCCATGGTTGCTTTCATGGAAGGTATAATTTCTTTATGTTTTGTGATGGGTGGCTAAAACCCCAAGATCTAGGGGGTGCTCTAATGGGATTTGGTGTTAATTTAATGTAGTGGGTATTGTGTTATGCTCTATTTTGTTGTTGTTCATGCATGAATTTGATCTAATTACCATGAGGTTAACTTAAGGGTTAAGGTTGCAAACTTAATAACTGCTTCCGATCTCCGGTTGATGCTTGAAAGAGATTGGTTGGAGTGGGTAATTAGTTCAATACTAGAAATTGAGGTTTGATGTCTGTAGCTTGATCGAAAGAGAGGTAATGGGTCGAATCTATTTGCCCTATTCTTGAAAAAGAGGATAGAGTAAGGTATTGGGTTGTTTAGGATCGACATTTAGATGAGACTGAAAGGAGATTCTAGGCATAAATGCTTTGAGATCGAAAGATGATTAGCGTCATTGAAATTGACTTAGCCTATTCATGAATGTTCATCACTATAGAAAAGCACAATCACTCATATGTGACATTGATATCAAATCCCCGCACCTCTAGATTACTTGTTAACTCTTGATTTCTTTGATATTTTAGTTTAACTATGGAATTGATAATCAAATCTTTATATTAAGTTGGTGGTACCATCCACCAAATTTTTCTTATATTACAAATGAGCTAAATTAAAGTCCTAATCTCTTGATAAAGAATTCTCTACGATATACCATTCCATGTGGGATTCGACTCCCACTCTTTGTTTAGTTTTTTATTGACTACAATCACTTACTCTTTTTGTTTATTTTGGAGGGTGATTTGAGAGTT
This sequence comes from Solanum acaule, assembly GCA_036250505.1. Lineage (NCBI taxonomy): Eukaryota > Viridiplantae > Streptophyta > Magnoliopsida > Solanales > Solanaceae > Solanum > Solanum acaule. The sequence continues at coordinate 44,355 of JAJOOR010004616.1, forward strand.
ATCAGGTTTCAACACCATTTTTACCATTTTTGAGTTTTGGGAGCTTTGGTAAGGCTATTTGGATCAAGTTTTCGAGTTAAATCTTTTGGGTAACGCTTCTTAACTCTAAATCTTCGATTACACATTATTATCATTGAAATTATGAGTTTAATTTAAGATTTTGGGTTAATAAATTGGGGGTTCTTCATGAACTTAAGTTTTAAAGTAAAGTGAGCTTATGAGCTGATTTTAAGCCCATTTTCAAAATGATTTTCCCTAATGAGTTCCTGAAGCCTTGAGTAATATTTTCAAGTATTATTTTCTAGATTAAAACCTCCATTTTGATATTTGGTTTTGAGTTGTTTGACCCATTTCTCTATATAATTGATATGAGAATTGTTGTTTCCGATGAGTGATTGTGAATACTTCATTATTTTAGATTGTTTGGCTTTGGAAGTGATCTGGAAGGGGAATGCTCAACTTCGGAGTGATTGTTCTTTGATTTAAGGCAAGTGGTTTCCTAAATCTTGTATTCTAGTTTAATTCTTATACTTGCTTCATTGCTTGTGTGTTGGGAGTAATGGGGATGGGGTGACAGGTTAAATTATCTGATTGTTAAATCAAAATGAATAAAAAGAGGTTGAAATGAAAAAGGCTATGTGATGATCATGATGATGTAAATTGCCTTATTGTGTCCTTATTGATTGATTGATGATATGCTTGAAAGCATGAATGTGGCTTGAATTGTGAAATTTGTTGTCTCTTCTATATGGTGTGATAGTACTTGTGTGCATTGATTGTTTAACACCGTTATGAGATATACGAGTGTGATTAGGCCTAGGTCATTTCCGACTAGTGTTGTGATGATGAGGTCATTTCCTGCTAGTGATTCAATATAAAGCCAATGGGAAATGATTCCAGCAGGATATTTATTATTGTGACTTAATGCATTTAATGCTTATGCATGACTTGCTTGATACTTGAGACTGATGTATTTGTTGCGTGTGAATGAACTACTTGAATTTGAGATTGACTTGTTTTATTCGTTTAATTGTTGCATTGTGGTTATCAGATTGTGAATATTGGTCCTTATGAGCCCTGTATTATAGAATTGCTAGGTTAGGTTGATTTATGTGCAGGTTGTAGTTTGAGGAGGTTTGGTTTGAGAGTCTGGGGTATTCGTTTTCTAGCTAGTTTCTTTGTTTATTAGGTTTCTTGTTGGGTACCGTGTTGTTGGTACTCACCCCTTGTCTCTACACTTATGCAGGTTCTAAGTCTAGACCCGCGTGATCTTCTTCTTCTTCTTCTTCTTTTTCTTCTTCTTCTTCTTCTTCTTGTAGTAGTAGTAGTAGTAGTAGTCGAGGCTCATGAAAGATTTGAGAGGGAGTTGCTTGTCATTCTGGCGGACCCTCTTTTCCTTTTATTTTTATGCTTTGTTCTACTTGAGCAACAAAGACTGAGACTTCTATTTATCTTTCAAATTCAGTATTTTCATTAGTGGCTTGCATATGTGACAACCAAGTTTAGGGGTATTGTTTAGAATGAATAAGTGGTTTACCTTTATCTTGTTCTGTTTTATTGCATTTATGCATTTTATTTCCTTTTGTTGGGTGAGGTTGACTTGTCTTGGTGGGAATAGACAAGTAACATGGCGTCTATTTTTGGGTTGTGAAAAAATGGTATCAAAGCCCCAGGTTCATAGGTCTCACGTGTGGACAAGCCAAGTGTAAGTAGAGTCTTGAAGATCAGTACGGAGACGTTTGTTCTTATCTTCAAGAGGCTACAATGATTGTTAGGAAACTTCCTTTTATTCGCATTTTCTTACCATTCGTGGTTACTTTCGCTAGTTCTAAGTTGTGGCGTGTTGTTTTCGGAGATGCCGAGGACCAGAGCTTCTGCTTTTAGTGGTAGAGGGGAAGCAGTCCCCGAGGCATTTTATATTTTTTAATTGTACTTTCCCTTTTATCTTCTTTTTGTGTTCTTATATTCATGTGTTTAATCTATGATTGTTGTTGACTCTTTTTCTTAAAATATTTTCAATTAATAGTTTTTGAATATATGTGCTTTTAATTAGGGGAGCGAAAGTAAATGGTGGATAGATGCCTTTTTGTGATGCAAATAAATTTTATATGGTTTTCTATAGATGTTAAATCCCTACTTTTAATCAGTATTATGTTTAATTTAGTCAATCAATGTTAGAAATTGCATATATCATTTCAAACTAACAATATTATTAGTGTTGAAGGAAGTAATTTTATGGTAAACCTATGAAAATGCCTTACATTTCATTTTATAGGTTCTAAAATAGTAACATTCTTGAATTCTAACATCAAAAATCTCAAACTTGGAATTTATTTGAGATATTTTTTAATCTGAAACTTTTTTTGTTTTTATGATATGATCAATGTGATTTAAAGATTAATGTTCTTTTGCATTTATTTTTCCAAAAGTCAAACTTTTTTTCTTCGCAGAAACTTCCCACAGTTTATACGGATTACAAAAATGGAATATTACCTAGAAACATTTTCCTTAGGGATCGATTTGGAAATATGTGGCCTATAGGGGTAACCAAATCAGGAAAAGATATTATTTTGAATATGGATGGGAAAAATTCATTAAGGACAACATCGTAGAGCTTGGAGACTTCTTTATTTTTGACTATGATGGAACTAATTTTTTTGACTTCAAACTACTTGGAAGAAATGGCTATGTAAAGAAAGTAGCTGGGGGTTTAAAACATGTTGTGAAGGAGGAGGAAGTAGAGGAAATCAATGTTGAAAATTAAAAGAGTGTGGAGCCATAAGTGAATACTAGAGCTAGAGATAGCAAAAATGTTTCTTCTTCTGATGTTAGGGATTAGAATAACATGGTAGGAGAAAAAAATGATGAAGATAAGGAATGTGAATAGACAAAAGAGGTTCCAGAAGAAGATGATGATAAGGAAAAAGAAGAAGAAGATGGTGATGATGATGATGATGAATACAAAGAAGAGGAGGAAGAAAAGGAAAGGACTGGCATATTCAACATAATGGCACCACGTTCCAAAGGTAAGAAAAAATTAAAGATCTTTAAATCTACTCTTCTGTTTCATTTTATATGCAATTCAATTCCTCTCTTGTTAGTATGTTTTTACAAAAGTGACATCTATGAATATTTAGATATGATCTTGTATTCATGTTAGTGTTATGATATATTTTAGGATACACGTTTAAAATAATTTTTGAAAAGGTTTAGTTGTTTGTTCCTCTGACAAAATGAGCCTGCTAAGGGAACTTTTTTATTTTTTAGTTTTTGGAATAATAATGAATAATCAAGTTACGTATCATTTTCTAATACTTTTGATATGCGTCAAAAGTCTGATTTCTTTCTTAAAGTTCACATTCAATAAAAGACGATCTTGTAGAATTAAATATATAGAGTAACAATATCCATGTTATCTGTTTGTGAACTTGACCCATTAACTTTTTTTGATTCAGCTAAATGCAAAAGTACAACTGCTGGTAAGGTGAATAATCCCCACGACCAATTTGCTACAGATATATTTAGAAGTGGACGCGCAACTAAGCCAAAAAATCCTTACTTTCTAACAAAAATACGTCCAGATAGGAGAAATCATCTGGTAATTATTAACCTATAACTATTTTAGTGATTGTTTTATAGTTCAATCTTATAATATTCTAATTTAACAAAGTCTTTTTTCCTAATTGTAGTACATTTCGGCTGATGTGGTGAGAGATTACCAACTTGAACTCCCGTCAAGCATGGCCATTCGTGACTCTGCTGGCAGTGAATTAGAGGCAAAACTCAAGATTTGGCAGGACGGTAGAAAATGGCTAATTGGCGGATGGCACCGTTTATGTAAGGTGAACCTTGTGGAGAAATATGATACGTGTATTTGTGAATTTGTGAGAGAAAAACACATCAAAGGACTTTACTTACAAGTTCACGTTGTCCATAAAGGAGAAGGTTTCCATCCCAACAAGAAATAATATGGTGCTATTTGATATGAATTTTATGACCTTCAGTGTGTTGACCAAACATTGAAGAATATTTTAGCTTGTATTGATGGATCTGGAAGTTAACACAATTAATTGGCGTTAAGACTAAAGTCTACTTTATTTATATTCAAATGTTAAATCATTATTTGGTCTACATTGATCTATTGAAAACGGGGAATGCCCAGTACTTCAATTGCAAAATATTGAATTTGTTATGTTCTTTTTTTTTCTGTTCATATAATCTATATCTTAGGTAATCATCTTGGACTTGACTTCGAAATAATTTTCACTCAAAAAGGCCTAACGCAGCGCGCCACATAGTGCCCTTGATAGGGGGCACAGTGTGCCAACCTGGTTAAATTTGTGTTTCTGAAGTTTGGCAGTTGTGGCAGCACATTAATTAGTTTAATTTCGTAAATGGTTGATTGTCAAGTCTTTGTGGGTATGATATCTAGAATAAAAATTCTATAATATTTGTACGACTGCGTACACTTGCGCGGTCATTTGGACTTAGCAAGTTTGCATCTTCTTTTTTGTTTAATCTTTAATTATATTTTTTATTACATTTTGTTAATTATGACTTGATTTTTTCCATGAAAATTCATAATCCCTATTAGTTTAGAACACTCTTTGTTCTAATAGATTTGGATATGAAATATAATGACCTTTAAATATTAGGGTAACCTTTTCCTTATAGGTTTGAGACTACTTGGGATCTATATATAGGGGATGTAGTTGAAGATTCTAAAGGATTTTACATTTCTTTTTTTTTATAGTGAAAAACTCTATCTACATTTGCTTGGAGGATTAGTCTAGCCTAACCTCATTAATTCCTTGTGTTATTTTTCTTTTCTATTTTAGTTGCTTGTGATTGTGTGCTAGTTAATAACCCGCGATATTTTCGCAACATATTTTATCTTGTTTTTTTCATTTCTAGTATGAATAGCTAAACCCATTAGATGAGGTTATAAACTCTTATGATATTTATAATATGAATGGGTATTAGTGTATCTTGCTTATTTACTACTTCAACCCATTTTTTTAAAAAAAAACAAGTCAAGTTCGGGGTTGGCATGCTTCTATTTTTTCTAATAATTTGTCACGTGTTGCTTACTTGCTTTTAAGTTTAAAGTGAACTATTTTATTTGGATTAATTGGGAGTAGTTCACTATGACATTTGGTTACTTATTTTGGCAAATAGGGTCATGGTAATCAGTTTGTCTTTTGTTAATAATGCATTAGACTTTTGAGTTTATTGAATAGAACTTTTGGCTCAAGAAAGGAATCTAAGGGCTTAATTACTTAATAAAGTTATTAAAGGTAAGATGCAATGCATGTTGCAATCAATAAAAGGAATAAGAGAAAATGGACAAAATTAGTTGTCCCAACATAGTAGAATAAATGCTTCAATAAGTCTTAAGCTGTAAAGAGGGAACATATAATATATCGCCTTGCATGAGGTCGCAACTTCGCGTATCAAATAAGGAAATATGAATAAAATGACAAGGTAACATTTACGCGTATTGACCTACACACTTTTAATAACATAATAACTTTTAGTCTAACCAAGACGAATAGGCTAAAATTTAGGATGTGAAACACAAGGCGAGGTCACGTATATGTGTTCTAACCGATGTATATCGAAGCCATGTTTGTAACTTCGCATCTTAGTTTAGACTAATAAAATTGAACAATTTAAGTAAATCGTAGGCATAATTAGCGATTTGATTTGTCCAACACTAATATATGTCAACTATAAGTTGATAAAAGCGACTGTGTTAGAATTACGTGATTCAGGAGTGCCTCATACCTTTTAATGGATCAGTAGAATTCCTTACATGGTCCATTGTTTTCATTGACCAATGCAAAAGTCATTTCCTTTTGATTAGAGATTTAAAAAGATGACTTGAGACACCATAACTCAACTCCAAGTGATGACTCTATTTCGTTAAATAAAATAATATCTTCTCAATAACGTTATTTTAATTGAAAAAACCTGACAAAAAGGGGTGTGACAATGTTATCCTACAAAAGTCATGCATCTAGGTGAACACAAGTGTAACACCCCGTATCCGAAACAGATCAAAAATGCAGATTTTGAGAAGTTGCAGGTGCAACCCATGATTGCCATCCACGGACCGTAGGCCAGACCACGGCCCATGCTGGTGGTCCGTGGTTCACCACTGCAACCCCTCCCTAAACCCAGCTCAGAAAATCGGCTAAGTCTCGACCCACAGACAGTAGGTCAGACCACGGTCTAATGCCACTGAGTTTGCTAAAATCCGACTCCGAGTAAAAAGTTATGCTTCTTTTAGTGAAGCACCGTCGATCACTCCTACAACAGTTAAGTTAGGGGTATTTTGGTCTTTTCCTATTTCGTTGGACCCCTAAGCTACATCGTTTAGACCCTAAATTATGAGGTTTTAGTCAGTTTAAGCCTAGAAACATAACTAGAACTTACCTAAGTCAAACCGTTTATCAAAACTTAGAAAAATTAGAGTGTAAGAGGAGAAGAGAAGTCAAGAACCCTAGTTCAAGAAAGCAACAAAGTTCCATCAGTTCCAGCCCTGAAATCGAAAGATTTCTCCGTGGAATTCATCACCAGGTATGTGGGATTTCACTAGTGAGTTCCTTTCACCCATTAGGTCTCTAGTTTTCGGTCAGTTTCTTGATTCCCTTATTATGACTAGACCTAGGGTTTCTTGAATGTTAGAATCATTGAGTTCTTAGCTGTTAGAATGATCCAAATCAGATTAGTATGTTAATACTCAGTTTATTGCATGAATTCCAGAACCCTAGCTATGCATTTCTTTAGTTCTTGAAAGTTATTCAACTATACATGCCTCAGTTATTAATGCATCAATATCAGTTTAATTGTTGCATTCTCAGTTTGCATGTTTAGTTTGAGCTATCCAGTAAGTTACAGAAATTCAATCATAATGTATTAATTACTTAATCCATTGGGAGTAGTATAATACCGAGTTGGACTAGGGTTCAGCGTACCCAAATAGTCCCAGAACTACTAGTCACGTAGGTTGTAAGTCCCCTTTGTGGGCATCATTTCAGTGATCACGGCAGCATGCCTCTATACCTCTGGCAGGGTATATTGGGTCCTCTCGATGGGGTGTATACATCGGACTCCAAATTTAGCTCATGTGGTTTTATTATCGGTTTTTATTGTTCAATTCCAAATGAGGAAAAACTTATCTCACTTACAGTTACATTTCTCCATGATTGTTATTCTACATTTGTTGCATGATAGGAAAAAAAATGATAACTATATCATTATTTACTACATAATAGAAGTCAGTAGGTCAATTGGTTGACTACCTAAATTTTGAACATCGTTGGTGAAGGTTCAATTCTCCATATCGTAATTATTTAACTCATTTCTCCTCCATCTACCCTTGTGTAATAAAAGAACTATTTTTTTTGTTAAAAATAAAAACTACAAGGCCAAAGGAGAACTGCAAATGATCAATATATGTGAATCCTCATATTTTTGAAACCTTCTTTTCTTTTATATTTTCTTCCTTAATACAAAGAAGCTTATAGGTTAAAAAAGTTGTTCCATCATGTAACATCTCACAATTTGAAATAAATAGGAAGAAGCCAATAATTAGAAATAGTCATTTTTGGAAAGGCTGAAAATCTGGAAATTTTGTCAAGTTAGGAAAAAGTGAGTTTTTGGTCAACTTCAAACGGACATAACTCCTAGCTCAGGATGTGTTAGGTGTACTTATAGGTATGGTTGGAAATCTCTTGGAACGATCTTTCCAACGCCACCAAGATTGCGCGAATCCGAGTTCGTATGAGTGAGATACACCCATTGGAAGTTGGACTGTTCAAATAAGGAAATGTCCAATCCGGATTTTTGAAGGGTATTTCAGTCTTTTCCTTATCCAATTAAGTGAATTCGTTTTACTGAATTAATTAAGGATCTAAACTGAACTTGGTCAGTTTTACGCTTTTGGAAAAAAGATAGGGTTTTAGAGAAGAGGAAAGAAGAGGAGAAAAGAGAAGGAGAAGCAAGGAAATCGTCAAGTTCGTCGAGTTTTGCTTGTGGATTTCGTCGGGGGTGATCTCTTCAAGGTATGTGAGATCACATAGTGTTGGGTTAGTTCACCCATGCGCCAATCATGATTCAGTTTCAGTGAAGTTATTAGATTTGAAAGTAAATCCTTGAGTTCTTGATAAATTTCGTTTGAATTCTTGTGGGTTGTGTTGATTGAAGTTTCTTGAGATTGATTCACGTTTTTAGATGTGTTTTGAGTAAAATTTGATGTACTTTGATCATATAATCGGTTCTTAGTGTTTGGGGAAAGAATCCATGGAGTTTAGAGGGTTTAGAATTGAAAAACGAAGAAAAAGTTTAGTCGGACAAAATTTGGTTGAGGTGGCGCGTCGCGGAGCCAATCCCCAGAATTGGGAAAATTCATTTCACGTCGCGGAGCCATCATGGAGTGTTCTGCCTCAAAAGTCATTTTTGAAACTAAATTTTAAATGTCTCTCCGCGTCACGGACCCACCCTCAAATATTGATATTTTAGTATTTTCTTATGTTTAGCTATCAAATATCATTCCTAAAAATCATGAGATCCTTCCAATCATGAATCACAATCCTTGAATCCATAATTCAATTCAAGGACTAGTTAAGAGTCAAGTCAAGAGCAGTTAAGATCAATGTCAATAGTCAAGTTAAGAGAAGTTCATAAAGTTTTCCAAAAGTCTTTTACAAGCGTTTTAACTCTGTTTTAAGACTTAAGTTTTGAGTATAGTAAAGAGTAAAGTTGAAGTTCATTTCTTCAAAAGTTTATGGGGACTATGTATTCCCAAAAGTGTTTAAAATGTTTTCACATTTAAATAAGAACGAAAGCTGAGATTTTCAAAAGAGCCTTTGAGCTAGTGTTTCAGTGAAGAGCCTTTGAGCTAGTTTTCAGTAAAGAGCCTTTGAGCTAGTTTTTCAGTAAAGAGCCTTCGGGAAAGTTTTCAGTTAAAGAGTAAATGCTTTCACAATAAAGCAAGAGAGGAAACCTTGATTTTCAAGATAGTCTTTGAGCTAAGTTTTTGAGCAATTATCTCAAATCACAAAAAGAAGTATGTTTTTAAACATAAAGAGCTAGTATGATATTTTGGGAGTAGTATTGAGCACCGATATGGGGACGAGCTTGAGTTCAGATAACTCACGTCTCCATAAACTATGTAGCCATCATGGGTAGAAAAGGGTCATACTTTTTAGATGAACCCTTTAATGTTTTTAGCATAGACTAGTGGATCCACTTAGTGAGTTAGGTCCTATACCCCCGACAAGGTATATGATGGTCCTTGGCAGCGTGAGGTAAAGTGTTGTATCATCACTATAGCTCTTAAGTGATGGTTGTCGGTTAGAGAAACTCCCATAACAGTATTTTGTATTTTTAAATACATCAGATTATTTGTATTTTTACATACATCTCAGAGTTATATGTATCTTTGCATACACACAGAGTTGACATCATGTTTTAAACAACCTTTCTTTGTATTGCACATGATTTAAATTGCTTTTATATTTAAATGAGTTAATTTATGTTGAGTTGAGTTGAGCCAGGTAACTTCTTCAGTTCCTTTCAGATTCTTTTCAAGCTTAAGTTGTGTTTAGCATTCCAACTCGCATACTTGTACATTCAATGTACTGATGCCAGTTGGCTTGCATCGTCTTATGATGCAGACGCAGGTAACTAGGATCAGCATCTAGCGCATCATTGATCCAGTTGAGCTTCAGAGTTGTTGGTAAGCCTCTTTGCTTCCGGAGGATTCCCCCTTTTCATTACTTTATCATTTTAGTTCATTAGGATGTTATGGGCTTGTCTCGACATCCATCGCAGTTGTTTTAGAGGAGTCACAGATAGTCAGTCAGATGTTAGTTCATTAGTCATCATTTTTTTATTGTATTATGTTCAGATTTGAGTTTCCATTTTAGCTAAGTTAAATGTTTATTTTTAAAACATTATGAGTTTAGTTTGAGACATGTTGAGTTATCTTGTATTTGGATTCTCTTTCTTGTGTCTAAGTCTTCCGATGAGTAAGTAGGCCAGGCCAAGGGTTTGTTTGGGGCCAGCAATGGTTCTCGAGTGCCAGTTTCGCCCAGGGTGTAGGCTCGGGGCGTGACACATCAATTCCACTATTCTCCAAAAGTTTGACGACCAAAGTATAATGACCTAAAAGGTCATTTTTAAAATATTTGTAAAATAACCATTTTACCCTCGTGATATCGACCCCAGGTAATTTTCGATTGGATTTTGAATTTGGTTTCAAACTTTGAGTAAAAAGTTGAGAACTGTGAAATATTTTGAATTCAAAAGGCTAAAGTTGCTTAAAATGAATTTTGGAGTCTTATAGAGTTTCGGGTCTCGAAATGGATTTCTGTTAATTCCAATAGTCCCAAAATATGTAAATTTGTCAACAAGAGTTATCGGTTTCAAATTCATAGTTTTTCATGGATTTGGGGTTCAGATGCTCGGATTAAATTTATAATAGTTCCGTTGAATAGGGGGTGATTTTAGGCCTAGAGGAGGTTTTCGTTGAATTTTCTGACGTCTCAAGCTTGTTTGGCCTTTTTAGGTGTTATGTTTGTTCATTGCGACTCTCACGAGTTTCGAGTCAAGAAAACTTTGGATTCGTGTTTTGATTGTTCCATTGAGACTGAAATGTCAAGTTTAGTGAAGTTTCATATGTGTTATGTATGTACTAGGTTCTGAACGAATCTTGAGGTTCCATTCGGAGATTTGAGATTAGGCTAAATTTTCTAATGTCAGGTGTGTCTAGCTTTCGTGAAGGGTCATCGCATTCATGACCTTCCCGTTAGCGAAGTCTAGATTGCATCCGCGAGGCCTAGGTTTTCTAACCATCACATTCGTGAGGGATTTCTCGACCTTTGCATAAGTGAAGGTTGGTTCGCGAAAGAGAGAGTCACATTTTATCCGGGGTTTGCTTTTGCGAGCCAGGGCTTGTTTTAGCGTTGTTATTAAAAGTGAACCTAAGTCACTTTTGCGATATCAGACGGGGATTTTTGAATGTAATTTTGGGATTTTACCTCATTTTTCTCCATTTTGAGTTTTGGAAAACCCTTAGAGGCGATTTTAAAGAGATTTTCCGTGGTGAATCATTTGGGTAGTCTTTTTAACCCTAAAACTTCAATTCCCTTTGATCATTGTGAGTTTTTAACGTCTAAAATTGGAATTTTGATTTGCCAAGTAGAAGGTTTTCAAGAACTTGAGTTTTAGAGTAAAATAGTAATTGAGAACTAATTATAACTCCTTTTTTCGAAATGGTTTTCACCAATGAGTTCCAAATACCTTGGGTAACATTTCAAGTAAAGATTTTCAAATCCATACCCCATTTTTGGAATTGTGCTTTTTGAGTTGACTTGACCCATTTTTCAAATTATGTGATATGGGTGTTATTATTTCTTGAATCTTATTATGATTAATTGTTGAATAAGATTGTGTGGCTTTGGATATTGTTCGGAAAGGAAAAACTCAAGTCTCGGATTTTGTAATGACCTGAAAGGTCATTCTTAGAAATATTTGTAAGCTTACTATTTTATCGCTCCCGATAGTTGCCCCGAGTCATTTTGGATTAGTGGGGAAAGTTGATTTGAAAAATTTGAACTATTTGTTTAACTATAGTTAATTGATTAAGGGTAATTTATTTTTTATAATTAATTAAGTTGGTGGATAATGCACCAAGTTCATAATTTATTTAATACCCTGTACCACTTGGCTCGTAGATATTAAAATAAGTTTTTTAGGAATTGATAAATTTTTAGTCACAACATGTTGCGGCGGACACTGAAACTACGAAAACAAGATTCGGGTGATAAAGAGTTGGATGTGCTCTTCCTTTTATTTTTTTAAAATTATATTTAAGATCTTTTCAATAAATCATGTAATGGGAAAGGGGATCTGTCATGACCCGAGCCTACACCATGGACGTGGCCGGAACTGAAGAATCATTGCTGGTCCCTAAGCGAACCCTTATCCTGGCTGACTACAAGTGGAAGACTAACTTGAGCATTCATAAGCATAAAATTGAAAGAAACATTTAAAAACAATTTATTAAATCTGAAAACTGAATTAGATATACTAAGTATGAAACATAAGCTTTAAGTATAATATTTGAAACTGAAAGACTCTCCAAAACTGTCTATCTATGAAACCTTTAATATTAAGGAAGGATGTCGGACAAGACCCATGAAACCTCAAAACTACTAACTGGAAAGTAACTGTGAAGTCCTCTGGAATACAAGGAGGCTCACCAAAGCTTACTGAAGTGTAGAGCGATCCCAACGAAATGCCTGTTGATAATCATGAACACCTTTATCTGCATCATAAAAGGATGAAGGTCGAATGACATTAGTACATGGAATGTACGAGTATGTAATATGGCTGAGTAAGCAAATAATTGAACTGAATGACTGAAAGCAACTCAACTGAATAAATACATGAACATGAAGTGAAAACCATTTAAGCTTTACAATAAAATATACAATGAAAACAACATGTAAATACTAACCCACAACCATTACCATGAGCCTAGCAATGATACAATGTCCCACCGCACGTTGCAAGGGTCCATCCTATACCTTGCCGGGGGTATAGGATGATATCGTGACTATGTATCCAACTATATGCCTTTTCAGAGGCGGTGAGGAGTCGCATGAAGAGTCAATGATATTCTATACGTAGTTCTATGGGATTTTCGAAACATAAAAGACTCTAACCCAACTCAGTGCTCGATATTACTCCCAAAATAATTAACATAATTTTTTGCTAAATTCACCCATTACAAAGAATGGACTTCTTACATTACTTGAAATAATTTTCAAAACATGAGAGGTGTTTACGTTCTTGAAAACAAGCACTTATGAACTTATCTTTGAAGTCCAATAATCAATATAGGTACATATATATATATATATATGAATAAAATAAGATTAGAAAATCTTAAGTCTTTATGAAATAGGACCTTTAAACTTTTTTCTCAAAACTCATCTACTTCCTCAAAAACTCAGTTTAAAACTCAAGTGTTGGCTTTGAAAAACTTCTCAAGTTTTATAACTCAAAATAGGGTTCATGCTGAATTGTAGACATGAACAAATCAACTCAAGGATCTCAATAACAATATAGAAACTCAATACTTAGGAATAGAGTTTCAACAGAATCAGGAATTGAAGAACTCAAAATCAACTTATCTCAAGAACACTCAAATCTAGGAATAGAATCCTAGATTACTCTTTTACTGATCTGAAAGTAGATGTAAGGCGTGAGGATGAACTAGGCCAATACCATGACAGCCTTACATACCTGAAAGAACAGGGTTCTTGAAGAATCTTGAAGAAGAACTTGATTAGAAGCCTTGAAACCCTAGCTTGAAGGTAAACAATCAAGAAAACCTTTCTTTAGATTCTTGAATTAGTTTCTTGATTTCTCTATGGCCAAGATTTATGATTTTCATTAGTGATTCATAATTGTATGGAGGAATTAGAGTTGGAAAGAATGGAATTCTTGGAGAAAGACTTACCTTGAAGAAGTATCTTGCAAAAAGTTGAAAGAATCTTGAAAAAGATTGAAAGAATCTTGAATGGAGTCTTCTACTTTTATATTTCCTTAGGATTTGAGGGAGAAGAGAATGATGGATTAAGAGATGGAAATAGGATTGTGTAGGGCTTTATAGGAGTTAAGGAATCCGTTTTTAAGGTTTTCCTAGTGGTATAAGGAGAAGAAAATTACCTTGTTTATAATTTTTCCCGCGGCCAAAACGGAACTGCACTACACCATTTACTAAAATGGTTATAATTTTTTACTCAGAAATGGGATTGACACGAAATTGGTGGCGTTGGAAAGTAGATTTAAATTCCTTTAATTTAATAGGTTATGGGCCACATAACTCTTTATATTCTAAGAGACATAGTTGTTTGAAGTTGACCCAAGTAGAATCTTACATCAAAGCTTAGTCGATAAGGAAACTTTCAACTGTACTTTGTGCTAGGGGATTCTCTTGACCTTAATTCTTATCCGAATCATTCCCTCACTAAAGAATTTACCTTTACACATATGGGTAATTTATGAATCACCTGATATGACCCTACAAGTAAATGAAGAATGGTTCGAGTCTTAACTTAAGAAATTTTTGGGGTGTTACAATATCTCTCCCTTAGGATCATTCGTCCTCGAATGATGGCCGGTCTGAGAATGGAAAGGGGTTACTCTTTTAGTTTATTCAATTCCAACTCATAATCACAAAGTACTTAACATAGGGTGATTATTTTGATCTAAATCACAAGATTCGGGTTCTATACCTCTGTAAGAAACTCATCGCAAGAACACTACTCCTTACCGCTACATTCAGCTAACCTTGAGCTCATATCATGAAACACCTAATGTATCACGTATTGTCCACATGTTAACAACACCACATTCAAGGTTATTACCTTAATCACTTTATAGACTACTACTAACCCACTTTCTAAGAACTTTTTATCCTATCATCATCTCTACCAACTGATCTTTCATGCATTACCACCTGGAAGCTGACTTAGTACTCATTATAAAACCTTATCTCCTTCTTCCTTCGCATTCATAAACTTAGATGGAATAAACACACCGTCACTATCACCATAAGAAATGGCAATCCTCTCCTCTATCATCACACAACTATTATCAACGACACCACTCTCCAAAACTAAAAAGGAACATACTGTGAGACATGATTGCTTATATTAATAGGTTCGTAGCATGAAACTGATAACCACAACTATATGGAGTAAGATTGACATGAATGGGCTAAAGTCTTTGCCCCTCATTCAAAAAACTAAGCATATATGTGAATCTCTCTAAAGTGTATGACCATAGGTCATGAACACAATTTTGATATAAGAAACATTATCATGATGTTGAAATGACTAAACTTTGAAGAATACGCTAGAGCATGAACGCATTGTTGTACCTCTACAACTCTTTCGGAAGACATAACTATCTCATTCTCAACATTTGACTTGATTTCTCATCTTATCATCTCCCCCTTAGGTCTAAAATTGACACTTGAAACAATGGACCTATTTCCTCATCTCTAAACTGGTCTAGATTTCCTTTAATACTTTAAAAGGCTTACCTCATGGCTACACAACTCTCAATAAGCAGGTACTAATATTCCTTCTAGGACCTCTTTCAAAGATGCTTCTATTAACATCTTCTCATTGGCTTATAAGGCCAATACATTTAACTCTTAAGGAGAAAAAAATAATGATTACGTCAGCCAATTCCCCATTGACAACTCAAATAAACTATTTAGGCACACATGGAAAATCATTAACTTAATTGGAACCTCGTCTGATTACATACAATCTTGGTATACCTCTTAATGCTCTTGTTACTCTTATGACTTAGCCACACTTCATGACTTCCCTTATCTAAAAGTTAGGATCTCTCACTTGTACCATTCATCTTCATTGCAGCTAACATCTCAATTGCTCACCTACTCTATGTCAAGCCTACCAGATCAGATCTCAAGACTAACATCATCACCTCATGTTGTCATTCTTTTGATTAGGACGCACATCTCAAATTCAAGCTTAATGTTTATTATTAAACCCGGATATCAATATGATTGCTCGCTTACTATACTAACTTACAGCTACTAGATAAAAATTAAGAAACACTCGCCCACTAAAACTGTAACATCTCGCAATCTGAAATGACTAGGAAGAAGCTAATAATTGGAAATAGTCATTTTTTGAAAGAATGAAAATATGGAAATTTGTTTAAGTTAGGAAAAGTTGAGTTTTGGTCAACTTCAAATGACCATAACTCCAAGCTCGGGATGAGTTCGGTGCACTTCAAGATATGGTTGGAAATCTCTTGGAACGATCTATCCAACGCCGCCAAGTTTGCGAGATTCCTAGTTTGTATGAGTAAGTTATGCCCTTTGGAAGTTGGGCTGTTGGATTAAGGAAAGTCTAGTCCGGATTTTGGAAGGATAATTTAGTCTTTTCCTTACCTAATTATTCTAATTCATTTTTAGGAGTTTAATTGGGATAAATTCAGATTTTAGTCAGTTTAGAAAAGTGAACTTTACGCTAGGGCTTGGAGAAGAGGAGAAAAGAGGAGAAAGGAGAAGAACGTTCAAGATTCGTCGATTTCGTCAAGGATAGCTTGTGGATTTTGTCGAGGGTGATCCCTAAAAAGGTATGTGAGATCACCTAACATTGGGTTAGTTCACCCACATGCCAATCATGATTTAATTCAGCGAATTTAAGTCTTTGAAGGTTTTAGAAATTGAGTTCTTGATGAACATTGTTGAAGGTTCCCTTGAATTCTTGTAGGTTGTGTTGATTGAAGTTTCTTGTGATTTGATTCATGTTTTCGGGTGTAATTTCAGTTTGAATCTATCATATATTGAGGATATAAATGATTCTAAGTGTTTGGGGAAGTAACCATGGAAGTTTAGAGGGTTTAGAGATGAAAAACGGAGAAGAAAAGTCGTCAAACACCTAGGGATAGGGGTGGGGCATCGCGCCAGCCAGCGCCACCCAAGAGTGTCTCTGAATCTTCACTCTTGGGGAGCCGCACCAGCCAGCGTGCCCCAGACCAGTCCCTGAATGTTGAGGGCTGGCGCCCCGCGCCTCCCAGAACGCCAGTTCTCCCCATTCGCTCCCCATCTTTTCGTACTAGTTCCTTAGTAATGTACCTATGTTTTCTAGTTGATTCCAACACTCTAAGGTACATCTAAGCATCATGAAATCATCCATAAACATGATATCATGAACCTTGAATCCATAATTCAATTAAAGGAAAGTTAGGATCAAAGTCAAGAGAAGTTAAGAGTCAAGTCTAGAAGTTAAGAAGCAAGTCCAAGCAAAGTTTTTAAAGTTTTCAAAAGTCTTTAACAAACGTTTTAACCTTGTTTTAAGACTTAAGTTTCAAGTTAAGCAAAGAGTAAAGAGTTGAGTTCATTTCTCAAAAAGCTATAAGGGAACTAAGTATTCCCAAGAGTTTTAAATGTTTTCACATTTGAATAAGTAAGGGAAACATCGATTTCCAAGAGATAGAGCTTTTAAGCTATAGTTTTGAGTAATTATGCCAAACAAAAGAAAGAAGTTTTGATTTTAAATCATATGAGCTAAGTATATTTTAGGAGTATTATTGAGCACCGTTATGGGGATGCGAGTTCATATTAACTCAAGTCTCCATAAATTATGTAACCATCATGAGTAGTAAAGGATCATACTTTTAGATGATTCCTTAAGATGCTTTTAGCATAGACTAGTGGATCCACTTAGTAAGTTAGGTTCTATACCCCCGGTAAGGTATAGGACTGTCCTTGGCAGCGTGAGGTATGACATTGTACCATTACTTAGGCTCATAGTGGTGGTTGTCGATCATAGAATCTCCCACAAAAATTATATTACTTTGTTATATGAGTAATGTTGAGTTTGTTATTGCATTTTCTTTAACGAACTAAGTTGTTTTTTACTTTTTTATAAAGCTTTACATATATTGCATGTGTTTCATTGTTTTATTATGAGTTGAGTTATTCTTGAGTTGAGAAGAGCCAATGTAAGTGTTTCCTTCATAATCTTTTCAAGCCTATGTTATGTTTAGCATTCCAACTCGCATACTCGTACATTGAATGTACTGATGCCAGTTGGCCTGCATCTTAGTATGATGCAGACGCAGGTAATCAGGATCAACATCCAGCTCCTCGTTGTTCCAGTTGAGCACTCCAGAGTCAGTTGGTGAGCCTCCTTGCACTCTGGATGACTTCTTTTTATTGCTTTCAGTTTTATTATCAGTTCATTAGGATATTGTGGGGTTTGTCCCAATATCCATCTCAGTTGTTTTAGAGGCTTCACAGACAGTCAGACAGTTAGTAATTCAGTTGTCTTTACATTATCATTTCATATGTGAAGGCTTGAGTTGCCATTTTGGCCAAGTTGAATGTTGACCTTTAAACATTCTGAGTTATTTTATTAAACCACTGAGTAAGTGCATTTGATCATTGTAATAATGCTTAGAGTCTTCCGTTGAGTAAGTAAGCCAGGCCAAGGGTTTGCTCTGGGCCAGCAATGGTTCTCGAGTGCCAGCCACATCCAGGGTGTAGGCTCGGGGTGTGACAAACTTGGTATCAGAGCACAAAGTTCAAGAGTCCTAGGGAGTCTATGAAGCCGTGTTTGTAGAGTCCTACTTATTGGTGTGAAGCGCGCCACATCTATAATTAGGAGGCTGCAACATTTAGGAATTCCTTCACTTCTTTCATATTCATTTTATGCGATAAAGTTAATCTGTATAAAGTTTCTCTCTACTCGTGCTGACGCGTAACTAATTGTGAGCTGGGCTTTGTTTGAGGAGGCCTTCATGGGGTGTTTTCTTTCCTCGTGAGCTAAGAGATGGTTATCAACATGAGGAGCAAGATGAGGTTATTTGTTGTTAGGTTGACCCGTCTATCAAGTAAGGAAAGCAAGACAGCCATGCTAATAGGTGACATGGGTATAGCAAGGCTGATGATCCATGTGCAACAAGTTGAGGAGGACAAGTTGAGGGATAGAGAAGAGTTTAAGAATAAGAGAGTTAAGACATCAGGGAATGAATTCGGGCAGCAAAAGAATAATGTGAACCGGTCTTCTTTCCAACATAAGTAAAAAGGTCCTGCTTTATTATCTGCTAGTGCACCTACACCAAGGAACAAATGTGAGTACAATAGTCAGAATTCTCAGAACTTCAGAGCTAGACCTGCGCATTCGCAAGGTAGTAAGGCACAAAGGGGTACTAAGACTCCTGCATGTGTTAAGTGTGGTAGGAGCCACTCAGGGATGTGTCAAGATGACTCCACTGACCAGAACGGTCATTTTATGAGAGAGTGTCCTAAGAGCAGACAGAGTAATGGTAATGGGGGCAATAGAGCCCAGTCTTCTTTAGTTGCTCCACTAGAATGAGCTGCATCTAGACGAGTGACTTCAGGGGCAGGCGGAGAAGGAAACCGACTTTATGCTATCACTAGTCGATGAGAGCAAGAGGATTCGCCAGATGTTGTCACTGGTATGATCCAAGTCTTCATTCTTGATGTTCTTCCAGAGCAACATCTTGAGCCCTTCAGTGTTTCTACACCTGTTGGTGATTCTATTCTAGCAGAAAGAAGTCTATCATGATTGTTCCGTTTCCATCAATCACAAGAGTATCATGGATGATTTAGTTGAGTTAGACATGGTATATTTTGATGTCATTGTAGGTATGGACTGGTTTCATGCCTGTTATGCATCAATAGATTGTAGAACTCGAGTAGTCAAGTTCCAATTTCCAATGAGCCAATCTTAGAGTGGAAAAGTAATTCAGCAGCGCCTAAAGGTCATTTCATTTCGTATCTTATGGTAAGGAAGTTTGTTTCTAAGGGGTGTGTCTATCACTTAGTCCGAGTTAATGACTATAGTGTTGAGATACCTCTTATCCAGTCAGTTCCTATAATAAAAGAGTTTCTAGAAGTCTTTCCAAATGATCTACCCAGAGTCCCTCCTATGAGAGAGATAGACTTCGGTATAGATGTTCTTCCAGATACCCATCCTATCTCTATTCTGCCATATAGGATGGCACTGTCAGAGTTGAAAGAGTTAAAATAGCAGTTGAAAGACCTTTTAGAGAAAGGGTTTATTCGACCAAGTGTCTCACCTTGTGGAACTCCGGTCTTATTTGTGAGAAAGAAAGATGGATCCCTTAGGATGTGTATAGATTACCGTCAATTGAATAAGGTTACCATCAAGAACAAGTATCCTTTTTCGAGAATTGATGATCTTTTTTATCAACTTCAGGGTGCCTTTTGTTTTTCAAAGATAGACCTCAGATCGGGCTACCATCAGTTGAAAGTAAAGGAATGTGATATTCCAAAGACAACATTCTGGACCCGTTATGGTCACTATGAGTTTCTGGTCATGTCGTTCGGTTTGACCAATGCACCTGCAGCATTCATGAACCTTATGAATAGAGTTTTCAAACCTTATTTAGATATGCTTGTTATCGTCTTCATTGATAGCCTACTAATCTATTCAAGGAATGAAGAAGATCATGCTAGCCATCTCAGAATAGTTCTTCAGACTTTGAAAGATAAGGAGTTGTATGCTAAGTTCTCAAAATGTGAGTTTTGGCTTGAGTCTGTGGCATTCTTGAGCCACATAGTTTTCGGTAATGGAATAAGAGTTGATACTCAGAAGATAGAGGCAGTGCAGAGTTGGCCTACACCCATATCTCCAACTGATATTAGGAGTTTCTTGGGTTTGGATGGATATTATAGAAGGTTCGTAGAGGGGTTATCGTCTATTTCGTCCCCTTTGACCAAATTGACTCAGAAAATAGTTAAGTTTCAATGGTCTGAAGCTTGTGAGAAAAGGTTTCAGGAATTGAAAAAGAGGTTATCTACTGCCCAGTATTGACCTTACCAGAAGGTACGCAAGGCTTTGTGGTGTATTGTGATGCATCTAGAGTTGGTTTGGGTTGTGTATTAATTCATAATGTCAAGGTTATAGATTATGCCTCCATACAGTTGAAAGTTTATGAGAAGAATTACCCAACCCATGACTGAGAGTTGGCTGCCGTAGTATTTTCTTTGAAGATATGACATCATTATTTGTATGGTGTTCATGCTGATGTATTCACTGATCACAAGAGTCTTCAATATGTGTTCACTCAGAAAGATCTTAAGCTCAGACATAGGAGGTGGTTAGAATTACTCAAGGATTATGACATGAGTATTCTTTACCATCCAGGTAAGGCTAGTGTTGTTGCTGATGCCTTAAGCAGGTTGTCTATGGGTAGTACCGCCCATATTGAGGAAGAAAAGAAAGAGTTAACAAAAGATGTGCATAGACTTGCATGCCTGGGAGTCAGACTTATGGATTTCACAGAAGGAGGATTAGTGGTAATGAATGGGGTTGAATCATCATTAGTGTCAGAAGTAAAAGGCAAGCAAGACTAGACCCTATTTTGCTTGAATTGAAGGCAAATGTTCATCAGCAAAAAGTATTAGCTTTTGAAAAAGGGGGAGAAGACAAATTGAGATATCAAGGTAGATTGTGTGTACCAATGGTGGATGAACTCCAAGAGAGGATCATGGAGGAGGCTCATAGCTCCAGATATTCCATTCATTTGGGTTCCACAAAGATGTATCGTGATTTGAAAGAGGTATATATTGGTGGAACAGTATAAAGAAGGGCATTGCAAAATTTGTTGCTAAGTGCCCAAATTGCCAGCAAGTTAAAGTAGAGCACCAAAGGTCCGGTGGTTTGGCTCAGAATATCGAACTTCCATAATGGAAGTGGGAGATGATTAATATGGACTTCTTCACAGGGTTACCAAGATCTCGCAGGCAACATGATTTTATTTGGGTGATTGTCGGTAGAATGACAAAATAAGTCCACTTTTTGCCGGTAAAGATTACCCACTCAAGAGAAGATTATGCTAAGCTTTATATTCAAGAGGTGGTAAGACTTCATGGGGTTCCGATCTCCATTATTTCAGATAGGGTTGCAGAATTTACTGCACAGTTTTGGAAATCTTTTCAGAAGGGTTTGGGTTCAAAGGTGAACTTGAGTACTGCTTTTCACTCTCATACTGATGGGAAAGCAGAGTGCACTATTTAGACCTTAGAGGATATGTTGAGGGCTTGTGTGATTGATTTGAAGGGTAATTGGGATGATGACATACCTCTTATTGAGTTGCTTATAACAATAGTTACCACTCTAGCATCCAAATGGCTCCATATGAAACTCTTTATGGGAGAAGATGTAGATATCCTATTGGATGATTTGAAGTTGGTGAAGCAGGATTGATAGGACCAGATTTAGTTCATCAAGCTATGGAGAAGGTGAAAGTGATTCAAGAGAGGTTGAAAACAACACATAGTCGTCAAAATCCTACACTGATGCTAAGAGGAGAGAGTTAGAGTTTGAAGTAGATGATTGGGTATATCTAAAAGTCTCACCCATGAAGGGTATTATGAGGTTTGGTAAGAAGGGGAAACTTTGTCCCCGGTATATTGGCCCTTATAGAATATCGAAAAGGGTAGGTAAAGTAGCTTATGAGTGGGATCTACCACAAGAGTTAGCCGTGGTTCATCCGGTGTTTCACATCTCTATGTTGAAGAAGTGCATCGGCGATCCTTCATTGATCATACCAACTGAAAGTATTGGGATCAATGATAGCTTATCTTATGAGGAGATTCCTGTTCAGATTCTAGATCACCAAGTTCGCAAGTTGAGAACAAAAGAGGTAGCATCAGTCAAAGTCCTTTGGAGGAATCAATTTGTTGAAGAAGCTACTTGGAAAGCTGAAGAGGATATGAACAAGATATATCCACATCTCTTTGAGTCCAGAAAAAGTGCAGACCAAGGTACTAATTCTCTTCTTAGTACTCTTTAAATTATGAGTGAGCATGTTGTTTGTTTGCAATTGCTTGTTGGGTGTTTGAACTTGATGTTACACCCTTAGTCTAGTAAGATTAATCTCATTCGAGAAAGAATGTTCCCAAGGGGGAGATATTATAACATCTCACAATATGAAATAACTAGGAAGAAGCTAATAATTGGAAATAATTATTTTTGGAAAGAATGAAAATCTAGAAATTTGTTTAAGTTAGGAAATGTTGAGTTTTGGTCAACTTCAAACAGCCATAAATCATAGCTCAAGATGAGTTAGGTGTACTTCCATATATGGTTGGAAAGCTCTTGGAACGATCTTTCCAACTCCATCAAGTTTACGCGATTCCAAATTCGTATGAGTTAGTTATGCCCTTTGGAAGTTGGGCTGTTGGATTAAAGAAAGTCTAGTCCGGATTTTGGAAGGGTAATTTAGTCTTTTCCTTACCTAATTATTCTAATTCATTTTTAGGATTTTAATTGGGGTAAATTCAGATTTTAGTCATTTTAGAAAAGTGAACCTTACGCAAGGGCTTGGAAAAGAGGAAAAAAAAGGAGAAAGGAGAAGAACGTTCAAGATTCGTCGATTTCGTCAAGGATAGCTTGTGGATTTCGTCAGGGGTGATCCCTAAAAAGGTATGTGAGATCACATAGCGTTGGGTTAGTTCACCCACGCACCAATCATGATTTAATTTAGCGAATTTAAGTCTTTGAAGGTTATAGAAATTGAGTTCTTCATGAACATTGTTGAAGGTTCCCTTGAATTCTTGTGGGTTGTGTTGATTGAAGTTTCTTGTGATTTGATTCATGTTTCCGGGTGTAATTTCAGTTTGAATCTATCATATATTGAGGTTATAAATTATTCTAAGTGTTTGGGGAAGGAACCATGGAAGTTTAGAGGGTTTAGAGATGAAAAACGTAGAAGAAAAGTCATCAAACACCTGGGGATAGGGGTGGGGTGTCGCGCAAGCCAGCACCCCCCAAAAGTGTCTTTGAATCTTCACCCTTGGGGTTCCGTGCCAGCCAGCGCACCCCAGACCAGTCCCTGAATGTTGAGGGCTGGCGCCCCGCGCCTCTCAGAGCGCCAGGGACGCCAATTCTCCCCATTCGCTCCTCACTTTTTCGTACTTGTTCCTTAAAAATGTACCTATGTTTTCTAGTTGATTCCAACAATCTAAGGTACATATAAACATCATGAAATCATCCATAAACATGAGATCATGAACCTTGAATCCATAATCCAATTAAAGGAAAGTTAGGAACAAAGTCAAGAAAAGTTAAGAGTCAAGTCTAGAAGTTAAGAAGCAAGTCAAAACAAAGTTTTTAAAGATTTCAAAAGTCTTTAACAAACGTTTTAACCTTGTTTTAACACTTAAGTTTCAAGTTAAGCAATGAGTAAAGAGTTGAGTTCATTTCTCAAAATGCTATAAGGGAACTAACTATTCCCAAGAGTTTTAAATGTTTTCACATTTGAATAAGAAAGGGAAACATCGATTTCCAAGAGAGCTTTTAAGCTAAAGTTTTGAGTAATTATGTCAAACAAAAGAAAAAAGTCTTTATTTTAAATCATATGAGCTAAGTATATTTTGAGAGTAGTATTGAGCACCGATATGGGGATGCAAGTTCATAATAACTAAAGTCTCCATAAACCATGTAGCCATCATGGGTAGTAAATGATCATACCTTTAGATGACTCCTTAAGATGTATTTAGCATAGACTAGTGGATCCACTTAGTGAGTTAGGTTCTATACCCCCGGCAAGGTATAGGACGGTCCTTGTCAGCATGAGGTATGTTGTTGTACCATCACTTAGGCTCATAGTGGTGGTTGTCGGTTAGAGAATCTCCCACTGAAACTATATTACTTTGTTATATGGGTAAAGTTGAGTTTTTTTATTGCATTTTCTTTAACGAACTAAGTTGTTTTTTTATTGTTTTATAAAGCTTCTCATATATTGCATGTGTTTCATTCCTTTATTATGAGTTGAGTTATTCATGAGTTGAGAAGAGCCAAGGTAAGTGTTTCCTTCAAAATCTTTTCAAGCCTATGTTATGTTTAGCATTCCAACTCGCATACTCGTACATTTAATATACTGATGCCAGTTGGCCTGCATCTTATTATGATGCAGACGCAGGTAATCAGGATCAACATCCAGCTCCTCGTTGTTCCAGTTGAGCACTCCAGAGTCAGTTGGTGAGCCTCCTTGCATTCCGGAGGACTCCTTTTTATTGCTTTCAGTTTTATTATCAGTTCATTAGGATATTATGGGGTTTGTCCCAATATCCATATCAGTTGTTTTAGAAGCTTCATAGACAGTCAGATATTTAGTAGTTCAGTTGTGTTTACATTATCATTTCATATGTTAAGACTTGAGTTGCCATTTTGGCCAAGTTGAATGTTGACTTTTAAACATTCTAAGTTATTTTATTAAACCATTGAGTAAGTGCATTTGATCATTCTAATAATGATTAGAGTCTTCCGCCGAGTAATTAAGCTAGGCCAAGGGTTCACTTGTGGCCAGCTATGGTTCTCGAGTGTCAGTCACGTCCGGGGTATAGGCTCGGGGCGTGACAAAAACCTCATGACAAGTAGTCAATCTTTATATCTCATTCTACATCCTTACATATTACTACCACATTCCACTTCACAGCTTAAGTACTATTTATTCATTCACTGTACATCATTCCCTAATTAGTTCTATAACACTTTGAATATTATGGGCTTTCCCTCAAAAGTCATAAGCCTAGCTTAGATCTATCACCTCATGAATACTCCTATTTTTCTATCTAGCACCTACATTTGGTCGTTACCAATACAATGACACATATTCATAACCTCCTTTCTTGTTAAGGTATACTCTAACTCAACCAAACTAGTAACTCTTACTCTACCTCCTATCATACAATCTACACAAACTCATCACTTCTTAGTCTACCCATAAGGTAAAACTTCTCATTAATATCCTACTAGGTGCATAACTATAATAACATAGCTTGCTTTATCACTCTCCCTTTCTTAGATAACTGAACCTTTGCGTGCATTCTTCTAACTTTGGGCACTCTTACTCCTACTTCTTATAATCTCATAACTCATGCTCTGTTTTCAGGTGAAAGTACTACTCAAGCTTCGAAATACAATTTCGCATAAGGGTCTCAAATGAAACAAGGTTTAGAGAAAAGAGTCTGGGAATACATCTCGCTTTTAGCTCGAACACACTATTCATTTGAATAATAATGCATTTTTTTGAATCTCAACACTTAAGCTCAGTCATGGTCTTCTCTTAAGCCCCTCTGTAGTCTCATGAATTTCTCAAGACTTTTGGTAAGAGTAACTCATCGATAATGAACTGACTTTTGTTTTCAACAACCTGAGTATGAGGGATACTCGAATGAATCTAAGAAATGCACGAGTTTGAGTAAGTTCCTTACGACAAAACTCTATTGCATGATTTATAGTATGAAACAAGGGAAACTTTTCTTAAATGTTTGTAGTCTCTCATTTATAGAAGTGGGCCCCTCATAACCATAAATATGATCCTACTAACACGTCTTCATAGACACCCTAGGATACTTGAACTCTGTGCTCTGATACCAAGTTTGTCACGACCTGAGCCTACACCATGGACGTGGTCGGCACTCAAGAACCATTGCTGGTCCCCAAGAGAACCCTTATACTGACTGACTACAAGCGGAAGAATAACTTGAGCATACATAAGCATCAAATTGAAAGAAATGTTTAAAAACAGTTTATTCAATCACAAAATTAAACTAGATATACTGAGTATGAAACATAAGTTTTAAATAAAATATTTGAAACTGAAAGACTTTCCAAGACTGTCTATCTATGAAGCCTCTACAATTAAGGAATGATGTCAGGACAAGACCGACGACACCTCAAAACAACTAACTTGAAAGTGACTGTGAAGTCTTCTGGAATACAAAGAGGCTCACCAAAGCTAACTGAAATGTAGAGTTATCTCGACGAAATGCCTATTGATAATCATGAACACCTACATTTGCATCATAAAAGGATACATGTCGAATGACATCAGTACATAGAATGTACGAGTATGTAATATGGTTGAGTAAAAGAATAACTGAACTAAATGACTGAAAACAACTCAACTGAATCAATACATGAACATGAAGTGAAAACCATTTAAGCTTTATAATAAAATATACAATGAAAGCAATATGAAAATACTATACTTTACTTGTGGGGGAGTTTCTCTAACCGACAACTATTACCATGAGCCTAGCAATGATACAACATCCCTCCACACGTTGCAAGGTCCCATCCTATACCTTGTCGGGGGTATATGATGATATCGTGACTATGGATCCTACTATATGCCTTCTCAGAGGCGGTGAGGAGTCGCATGAAGAGTCAATGATATCCTATCCTACACTGACTACGTAGTTCTCTGGGACTTTTGAATCATATATATATATGAATAAAATAACATTAAAAACTCTTAAGTCTTTATGAAATAGATACTTTAAGCTTTTTCTCAAAACTCATCTACTTCCTCAAATACTCAGTTTAAAACTCAAGTGTTGGCTTTGAAAAACTTTTCAAGATTTATAACTCAAAATAGGGCTCATGCTGAATTATAGAAATGAACAAATTAACTCAAGGATCTCAATAACAATATCGAAATCCAATACTTGGGAATAGAGTTTCAAAAGAATCAGGAATTCAAGAACTCAAAATCAATTTATCTCAAGAATACTCAAATATAGGGATAGAATCCTAAATTACTCTTTTACTGATATGAAAGTAGATGTAAGACATGAGTAAGAAATATTCCAACACTATGATAGCCTTACATACTAGAAATAACAAGGTTCTTGAAGAATCTTGAAGAAGAACTCGATTAGAAGCATTGAAACCCTAGCTTGAAGGTAAACAATCAAGAAAACCTTTCTTGAGATTCTTGAATTAGTTTCTTGAAATTTCTATGACCAAGATTTATGATTTTCATTAGTGATTCATAATTGTATAAAGGAATTTGAGTTGGAAAGTGTCACGCCCCGAGCCTACACCTTGGGCGGGACTGGTATTCGAGAACTATTGTTGGCCCTAAGTGAACCCTTGGCCTGACTTAACTCTTAGTAGAAGACTTTACTCAAACATAATCTACTTTAAAAGTAAACTAAAAGCTCAAAGTTAACTTAAAATGTATTATAATTAAACATTCACTGGCCAAAATGGCAACTCAAGTCTCAAGATAGCTGAAATGGAAAAACTCAAGAACTAACATCAACTTACTATCTATGAAGCCTCTAACAACTGAGATGGATGTCGGGACAAGACACATGACATCCTAATGAACTAACTGATAAAGCAATAAAAGGGATCCTCCGAAAGCAAGGAGACTCACCAGCTCAACTAGAATCAACGATGCGCTGGATGCTGATCCTGCTTACCTGTATCTGCATAACAATGATGCAGGCCAAATGACATCAGTACATTGAATGTACGAGCATGTGAGGGGAATTTTAAAACAAGACATAAGCTTGAAAGGGACTGAAAGAACATACCTAGGCTCAACTTCACTCAACTAACTCATTTCAATATAAATCAATAATAGGAATGCAATTTAAAGAAAAGCTTTTAACACATGGATAATAGTCTGTGTATTTATAAATACAAAACTAACTCAATATGTATGCAAAGATACAATATAAACTCTGTTTATATATAAAAATACAATTAACTCTGTGTATGTAACAATACAAAATATTTTTGTGGGAGTTTCTCTAATCGATAACCATCTCTATGAGCTTAAGTGATGGTACATCATTTTGCTCACGCTGCCAGGGTCATCTTATACCCTGCCAGGGGTATAGAACCTAACTACTAAGTGGATCCACTAGTCTATGCTAAAAATTACTAAGGAATCATCTAAAAAGTATGACTCTTTTCTACCCATGATGGCTACATGGTTTATGGGGGCTGGGAGTTGTCTGAACTCTCCCTCATATCGGTGCTCAATACTACTCCCCAAAATATACTAGCTCATATGTTTAAAAACATAACATCTTTCTGTGGTTTGAGATAACTGCTCAAAAACTAGCCCTAAGGCTCTCTAGGAAATCAAAGTTTCCTCTCTTGCTTAGTTGTGAAAGCATTTACTCTTTTACTGAAAAAAAATTAGCTCAAAGGCTCTGTTGGAAATCGGTGTTTCCTTTCTTGTTTAAATGTGAAAACATTTTACTCATTGGGAATATATAGTCCCCATATACTCTTTTGAAGAAATGAACTTCAATCTTTACTCTTTACTAAACTCAAAACTCAAGTCTTAAAACAAAGTTAAAACATTTGTAAAAGACTTTTGGAAGACTCTAAGAACTTTTCTTGACTTGACTCTTAACTTTCCTTGAATTGAATTATGGATTAAAAGTTCATGATCTCATATTTATGGATGATTTCATGATGTTTAAAAGTACCTTGGAGTGTAGAAATCAATTAGATCACTTAGGTACGTTGCAAGGGAACTCAAACGGAAAGAAGTGGGAAAGGGTAGGGGACTTGGCGACCTTGGCGCTCTGAGTGGCGCGGGGCGCTAGCCCCAAAACTATAGAACTTGGGTTGGGGCACACTGGCTAGTGCGGCACCCCAGAGCCCAAACCACAAACCACTATCTGGGGCACTCTGAGTGGTGCGATGCCCCACACCCATTGCCCAGTTTTTTTGACAAATTTCCTTGGTCGTTTTTCAACTCGAAACCATCTAGATTCTATTGGTTCCTTCCTCAAACATTTAGATACGAATACATAACCAAAATATGCAAGAATCTACTAAAAAAGACATCTAATTTCATGAATTTAAATCAAGAACTCCTCAACAACTTCAATCATCAAGAACCAAATAGAAACTTCACAAAATCCATCAAGAACTCAATTTCCATACTTTCAAGAACATAAATTCGCTGAAATAATCATGATTGATGCGTAGGTGAATGAACCCAACACTATGTGATCTCACATACCTCGTAGGGATTAACCCTTGGCGAAATCCACAAGCTTAACTTCAAGAACTTGACGATTCTTTGCTTCTTGTCCTCTTCTTTTCTCTTCTCTCAAAACCCTAACTCTTTTCGATGAAGCATAAAATGAACCAAATCAGTTTAGACTCCCACTTAATTACCAAAAATGAAATTAAATAATTGGGTAGTGAAAAGACCAAAGTACCCTTCTAAAATCCGGTTTTGACTTTCCTTATCTAGACAACCCGACTTCAAATGGGAATATGTCCCTCATACAAACTCAAAATTGAGCAAACTTGGTGGCGTTGGAAAGATAATTCAAAGATCTTTCCTATGGTATCTGGTAGCACACCTAACTCATTCTGACCAAGGAGTTATGGTCATTTGAAGTTGACCCAAAACTCATACTTTGCTTAACTTGGTCAAACTTTCCATATTTGATTATTTCCAAAAAAAAACGGCTTCTTTCTAATTCTAGTTCTTTCAAATAGAAAGGTGTTACAGAAAGAATGGAATTCTTGGAGAAAGACCTACCGTGAAGAAGAATCTTGACAAAGATTGAAAGAATCTTATATGGAGTCTTCTACTTTGATTTTTCCTTGGGGTTTTGTCTTAGGGTTTGAGGGAGAATAGAATGATGGATTAAGTGATGGAAATAGGATTGTTTAGGGCTTTATAGGGGTTAAGAAATTCGTTTTTAAGGTTTTCCTAGTGGTATAAGGAGAAGAAAATTACCTTTTTTAGATTTTCCCCTTATCTAAAACGGAACTGCACTACACCAGTTACTAAAATGGTCAGAACTTTTTACTCAGAAATGGGATTGAGATGAAATTTATGGCCTTTGAAAGTAGATTCAAATACCTTTAATTTGATAGGTTATGAGCTACGTAACTCTTTATATTCTAAGAGATATGGTCATTTGAAGTTGACCCAAGTAGAACCTTACATCAAAGCTTAATACTGAGGCTTGAATGACAGTGGTAGACTACTTGATATAATGTTTGTGGAAGGACTTTACCCACCTCATCAACCTTAGAAATGTTTGAATGCATAAAGTGATAGAATCACTTGAAACATGGATCGGTTGTCAAGGACATCCATCCATGAGACATGTGT
Organism: Solanum acaule; assembly: GCA_036250505.1. Taxonomy (NCBI): domain Eukaryota; kingdom Viridiplantae; phylum Streptophyta; class Magnoliopsida; order Solanales; family Solanaceae; genus Solanum; species Solanum acaule. The sequence continues at coordinate 74,874 of JAJOOR010004616.1, forward strand.
TAAGTAAGGCGTAATAACTAACCTATGGGGTGTATGTTTGGCCCCAAGTGGATATTGATAATGAGAATGGAGGCTAAAACCTAGTTGAGTTCGAGCTTCCAAAGTAAAAGAAGAACTCACACATAGTAGAGTCCAGGTTTTCCCAATTAGGTCTAAAGAGATGGAGGCTTAAACCTAGTTGAGTTCGAGGTTCCAAAGTAAAGGGGGAACTCTCACATAGTAGAGTTTAGGTTTTCCCAAAATTAGGTCTCATGATATGGAAGCCTTCACCTAGTGGAGTTCGGGTTTCTAGTAGCAATCTCCGTATCCAATCAACTAAGACATACTTGAAAAGGTATCTCATAGTGCTCAAAAGAATTAACGAACTAAGACATACTTGAAAAGGTATCTCATAGTGCTCAAAAGAATTAACGAACTAAGACATACTTGAAAAGGTATCTCCTAGTGTTAAAACTAATAATGAACTTAGATGTGTTTAAAGAAGTGTCTCGTAGTGATCAAGGTAATAATGAGCTAAGACATGCTTGAAGAAGTATCTCTAACTACTCGTACTAATAATGAACTAAGATGTGCATAAGGAAGTATCTCCTAGTGCTCAAACTAATAATGAACGAAGATGTGCTTAAGGAAGTATCTCCTAGTGTCCAAGGGCTAAAAAAGAGGGACTAGTCTCTAACCAAGAGGCATGATTATGGTGGCCTAAAGTGAGACTTAGTATGGGTGCGATTATGGGGTCTTATCCATGCATTGCACAAGTATGAGTTGAGGTTACTATGAAATATTTTCTTATATGATGTATGATTTGGCTTGGACTGTTGCTATAGTTGCCTTCCTTGATATGTTTGACTAAAGGTGAAGATTCCCTTGCCTATCAGAAATAAGCAAGGATGAGATCAAAGATGGTAAGAATGTATAATAGCCTAAAGTGGTACTTAGTGTGGGTGAGATTATGGGGTCTTATCCATACATTACACAAGTATGACTTGAAGCTACTTATGAAGGGTTTTCTCTTATATGATGATGAACTGGATGCATTAAGTATGTCTATGATTATGTTGTTACCTCTTATGCTTATAGCTTACGTCTTATGTTGACTAACACTTATGTTATTCTCTTATGATGTTATGCTAGCTATCATATTTAGTACATTTTGTACTAACAGATACTCTTGCCTACATTCTTATCAAATGTAGGGTCCGACAATATTGAGTTTCATCCTCGTGGCTAGGTTCCTAGTAGAGCAACGAGTTGAAAACTTGGTGAGTCCTTATAGCATCGAGGATTTGATCACCTTTCCTTATGTTCTTTCTTTTATGATTAGACTTTCGTATGGGATGCATCCCAACGATTTTATTCAAGTTGTTTTAGATGGTTTGAGCCAAAGTGTTAAAGACTTCCACTTGCTTTTATAAAGACTTCGATTGTATGAGAAAAGTTTTAAATTTATGCATTATTTCTACTTACGTTATGATATGATATGCTAAGTGTCTTGTGTTAGGACTTCGGGGTCTAGTACGCCATGTACATCTAGGATGTACCCCTGGGTCATGACATGAACTCTTAAGGGTCTTCCTCAATCTTAGAACCATGAAACTCCAATGGATTCAAGTGAAATCCCTTACTCTAGATGCCATGGTACCCACATTTGGGTTTACCGGAGCCACAACCTCCCTATTGGCTTGGCCCTTTATGGCTTAAGAAAACACTTGAAAATCAGCTCTAAATTCCGCACTAGTCACTTGCTCGGCTAAATGGTCAACCGAAACTTGAGGAGCTTGAGGAGGAGCTTCTTGATTTACATTCTCTTTAACATTCCTTCTAGTATATGCCCTTCGAGTGGACATATCCCATAACACCTCAGAAATCAGACTTAGACTTTTGATAGAAACTCCGAAAAATTTGGTGAACAATGGTAGGGTTCACAAACTGTGAAAGGAACCCCGGTCCATCGATCTGCTCGTAGTTCACACCCTTCTAAAGTGGTAGACCACGGGACCCTTCACGGGCCGTGGACCATCCCACAAACCATGGGAAGACTCGTGTAAGTCAGGCAGAACCAACCAGGCGCAGGCATCATACCGTGGAGCCCTTCATGGGTCGTGGTCTTGATGACTGGCAGTGGTAGGGCTCGTGGTTAGCCCTCCCCAGAACCAATAGTCACTAGCCAGTAGACCACGACACACTTGATGGACCGTGGTCCCTTTGACGGTCCGTCATAAGGTCCGTGGAAGGCCCACGTTAGATTTTAAGTAGGGGTCGTTAGGGTCTTTTCCCCTATGCGTTGGACACCTAAACTACGTCATTTTATACCTAAATTACGTCGTTTTACTCAGTTTAAGCCTAATAAACTAGTCAAAACATAACCAAAATCATTAATATCCAAAATTCAATATAACTTAGAGCGAAAAAGAGAAGGAAGAGTTGACAAACCCCTCAAGAACATGCAACAGGTTTTCTTCCGATCCAACCCCAAAATCGAAGGATTTCTCTGTAGTCTTCGTCACGAAGTATGTGGGATTTCACTAGTGGGTTCCTTTCATCCACTAAGTCCCTAGAATTTAGTCAGATTCTTGATTTTCTATATCTTGCTTAGACCTAGGGTTTCTAAAACCTTAGATATTCGTTGTGATTTAGCGGTTATAGTATTCTTAATCAGATTATCATGTTTTCATGAAATCATTGCTTTGTTCCTTGCATGAAACTCAGAACCCTAGTTGTGTAGATTCTCTAAGTACATGAATTACACTTTCTAGGTGTCACGACCCGGGATCACCCCCTAGTCGTAACCGGCATACTCGACCTCGAAGAGGTCTAATACAAGCCTCTTAGCATTCATTCATCGCATAGACACTAAAACCATAAGGAATT